>RDPX01000113.1:1783075-1803987 GCA_003991215.1 Morbakka virulenta | reverse complement strand
TTTTTGTCACCAAACAGGGCAATAACAAATATCCAGTCTGAATTCAATGCTGCAATATTAGACTTAGTACTTGTACTAGGATATCTTTCCATGTATTGTTAGCTATCAGACCAGGAGTGGGGAGTGCTGTGGTCATAAGTTGTTGTCATACAACAACAACCGCTTGAGCAATGTGCCTTTCCTCACTGGTTGTGGGGTGGCACTTGCAAGGTTGAAGTGATGTTGCCATTTTGATTTGGTTTCTATTTATCTCACTCTTATGGCTGCAGTACATGTGCCTGCATTCAACTTACCTGGCTTGTTGCTGGGCGCTGAATGTGGGTTTTTCACCCAACCACCAATAAATGGTGTGTAACCACTCGATAATAATAATGACAATAACAACAACAATAACAACAACAATAATAATAACAATAACAACAATAATAATAATATAATTGGAGCAAGTGTGCTTCAATGGCTAAGAACAAATTCCCAACACGTAAAAATATCAAAATCAAGCACCTCTGCCACTGGCAGATTAGATAGATGGATTAGATGGATTAGATGGATAGATAGATAGATAGATAGATAGATAGATAGATAGATAGATAGATAGATAGATAGATCGATCGATAGATGATTTAACACCAGTTACCAGTATGAATTTTCAATCACTACAAGTACGACCATGATGATCAAAATAATTATGACAATGCAGGTGATGATTACGACGATGGGGATAGCAACAGTGGAAGTACACTCAGAAATCTAACATAACAGCTGTGTGTATCAAAAAATCTCTCCCAGGTTAACACCAGCGACATTGCCACGCCACGCCATCTTCATAATAATATTTCATTTATCCTCTAAAAGTTAAAGAACTAACCTTGAAACGACATTTCTTGATCCATATTTTACACTATTTCTACGTCTGCCTCCAACACAATATTATCATATTCATAAGTGATCTAAATGGTCTCTCTGAACAATAAACCAGAATGAATGAAGCTTTCAAAGCTACTTGAAAAAGTGACATTTCCCCAAATGGCAACAACGGACAAAAGACGTATTCTTCACCTTCGGATTGTCATCAAGCATAACTCATAAAGTTAACCAGGACAAATTGAACAGGTGGAAGGAACTATTTCTTGTGGGGTTTTTTTCACAAGTAACAGTAGTCGATACTGCGGTTTATATGGCTATAGAAATCTTATTATTTTCCCTATCATCTTCATACGCTTATTGCTTATTAATTAAGTTTGTATCCAACCAAACCATTGAGGTTTAAACCCCAACTTTCATCACACGCGAAGGGTCACTGGTTGCTGCGACACTGGATTTGTTATATAGGTGTTAAATTTTTAACCCTGAAATTGTCGGTATATCAATTGTTAAGGTCATTAAAGCCTGATAAAACGTACTATAAAAGTCGTAAAGGTATCTATCTATGAAACCTACCTTGATATAAAGTACAATTTAAAACTGTAGCATTTCATTCTCTCGTTAAACTAAAATTTATCTTTCTGTGTCGTTCGAATTTAACTGAGACAGTGGGATGGGTTTATTGTACAATGTCTAAACTCGCATGGTTTGACACAACACTTGTAATACAGCTTTTATTTCACTTAAAAGTAAATAATGATAAGGAGTGATTCTAGAAAATCCTTGCAGTTCCTCGACCGCAGTTGAGCGCAGTTGAGCGCAGTTGTGCGCAGTTTGCAATTTTCTAATTAGTCTTTTCAAAAAAGGAATTGGAAGAAACAGGGTAGGAAGTAAATTAATATCACCAAAGTAGACTTGTGCCAACCAGCATATGAAAATCTGCAAAATAGAACATCTGAATAATTCTCATGTTCCAAAAGGTGTTTCCCGTGATGAAAGAGTCGAAAACACGGTCGGCAAGGTCAAAGTTCTCTTACATCCAGGAAAATATAAATTTACACCACTTTTTGATGGTCTGGCAAGGAGAGTAATGTGGCAAAAGTAGCCACCGAAACAGTATCGACATTTGGCGACAAATATTCAGGAATGTTTAGATATGCTCCAGGTGAGCCATGATGATATCTGAAAAACAACAAATTTAGATCGGAATTTAAAACCCAAAGTAATTAAGGCGTGAAGAGCTCTTTGACTACCCATTCCTCGATATATGGTGAAGAAAAATTTAACAGTGATGATCTTAATGCAGTCCAGATCAAGGAAGAACCAATGACTGATGACCAGCCGAAACATAGTTACGGTAAATACATGAAGATGTCAACAAGACCTCTAAACAAGATGTAATAAAACATCTGATAGATTAGAGTTGAAAGAATCCGTGCTACAAGTACAGCCGAATGAAGGAGTGATAGAAAGACAGATAGATAGATGGATCGATCGATAGATGGATCGATGGATGGGTAGATAGATCGATAGATGGATCCAGCAATCTTTCGATAACGACGAAAATAGATGGTCAGATGAACTCGATATGAAGTCGATAGGTGTATAGGCGTGTTCGATAAAAATAGTATAAGTATGCAAAAACTTCACTTTGAATGAGTAACAGGCGGTAAAATAAAGAGCCGGAACAACTAAAAAATTCATGAAAAACAACCCACAGCAGTTACCCTACACTTTTCAAAAACTGTCTGTTTGCGGTATCTCTGTTAAAATGTGACCGTTGAAAAAAGCAAGTCCAGAAACGGCAGCGTAATTTCGCTAAGGAGATATCAAAGAAACAACAGAAAGGAAATGAGCAAATTGTCTCTTTGCCGTTTGGGTAACAAGGTAAAATTAATTTTGAAAAAACATGAAAAAAATAAAAGGAAATTGAATAAAAAATAAAAATCTAATAAAAACAACAATCAGTAACATCCTAGGCCAGAATGATCTCATTCATACCACTGAAAACAAAGAGAAATGGAGAAACATGATCGCCGAATGCTGTCTGACACTCTAAAGAAGAATGAAGTAAAGCAAACGTTTTGGATAAACGAGGTACCGACAGGTCACGACAAAACAGGACGCTTAGCTTCGAAGTATTGAACATCAAAAATTCTTATTATTATTTCGGATAAAAATTATTTTCTCCATGTAATATCAGGGAACAAAATACAAGAAATCGCAAACCCTTATATTTTGTGGTCTGCGAATCCTGTACCGTAAGCTTTGTAACACATAATCAGACGGTAAAATTTTAAAAATATACAATACAAGGACATAAATCTGCTTATTCTGCTGCTTTGGCCGAAGGAAAATGTCATTCATTTGACAACTGGTAATAAATATCTGGCCAATGTGACTTTTAAAAACTACCGTTTCTGTAACAACGACACAAAAGTCGTTTTGCACTTAAAAATATTCAAATAAAATTCTTAAATACAGGTTAATATGAACTGGAAGGTAGGTCGGTAAGGAGATTAACGAAAAAGTACTCATGCCGCATCATAGTGGCAACTGCATTTTGTATCAAATGTTTAAAAATGTTAGATTTTATCTTACATTCAAGCTGAGATTATAAACGAAATATTTCTATCCGCCACACATTAGCACAGTTTTATCTCCAAAGATTGTGAGAGGCGTTTCTGAAATCACCAGATGCCTTAGTAACTGAACGATAAGGTGAAGGCATAATTAATTGATGATCTTCTTTAAGTTTAAACAATTTCCACGGCGATCCATAGTAAAAGCAGTCCATTATAAGCAGCTGTTACGAGCACATGGATCATGTTACCATAATACTGGGTCACAGGCTGTGGAAAAACGACAGTCAGTCTACAAAATTCAAAGTAGCTTTCTAATTCAAGAAAAAATAAGGCTCTTATGTTGTATACAAATTCAGATAGCACTTTTCAACAAATTAAATGGCTTTATTTTGACTTGCGCTAAATATCTGAAGTACGGTTGTGTTAATCATATTCCTTTAAATGAGTTGTGCCATGCAATTCAGTTCTACACTCTCCTTTAATGAAGATTTCCTGTACACATTTGGTCCATAAAGCAGCGATAAGCCTTTGGAAACATTTTCACACGCGATCGAAGCCGATTTGGCAACAGAAAATTTACATTATATGTAGCGAACTATCAATTTTTTTCTCAATTAAATCCCAGCCCTACCTGACCTGACACGCATGTTAAAGTCCAATCTAGCGTCATGACAAAAACTCTTGTTAAAAAATCCAGCACTGGGCGTATCAGTTAAAAAAACCCATGAGAGTTCCCAGAGTAGGCGCCGAATTAAATTTTCCAAGAGGGCCATGTACCACAACAATGACAAATGAACTCAATAAGATAGCAATTCAACACGAGCAACTTACGAAAAACTTCAGCTGCCAGGACTTAAGAACGAACAGGCTTCAATTTAAACGGTCAACTTGAAATCAGTATGACAATTCAATGCAAAAACTCGATTTCGACTCAGTTAGGTGATGATAATTCAATTGGATCAATTTACTTGCTCGTTTTAGGAACTTGAAAAAAACTCACTTCTAACAGAAAATGATAAAGAAAGGAAACTAAAGTAGCTGTATGCATGTTAAACATTGCACAACTTGTAAGAACCAGTGCAATGAAAGTACGTCTGACTACCATGCAAGGAGCATCCAGTTCAAAGCCCTTATCCTCTCGCCTATCAAAGCCCACTACCTCTATTTTACTAACCTAACCACGAACAAAGGTGTGTACTTCACACATGCCATTTTTTCTAGTAGTTAGTAATAACAATTCAGAATTTCCGAGGTCATTCAAAAACTTATCATATCGATCCCTTTAAAGAGTGAAGACTCTTACAACCTAAAACAGAACCAAGGAGTGGTCATTTGTAAAGTCAAAAAGTTCAGGAAACAACACAACATACAAGGTATTAAATACTTCGTACAAGAATTGATAAATTACTAAAAGAAAAACCAGATATGATAAGTGTATATATATACATACATATACATCCTGCTATTTTGTCAAAAGATAACAATAAAATATTTACTGTGTTGGTTTCCCTCTCTGAATCTAAGAGCCATCATACATGAAATAAAGTAAAAAACAAACAAACACTGGAATGACAACGAAATCAGCAAATTAGCTGGTCGCTCTAATTTGCGAGTGATGCATATATATATATATATATAGTCCGGATATTAACCATTCGAAGTTTCTTCCTGTTACTACTTTTCTTTGAATTAGAGAAAACAAGGAAAAAAATTTGAGTTGGGGCGAAAAATTGACAAACTCTTTATCTATCAGAAGGCAAATAGTGGAGTACTTGCAGTGGATGCTTCCCTTGTTTCGTCCACCCTTCTCTTAAGAGTTTTCAAGCTTTGACGGATATGGTTGGTCTTTGGAAAGAGTCTTTTTGAAAAAACTACAGCAAACTACACGACCAAAAGGTAAAATAGTTTGTACACTCGATAAATTCTTTTTTTCTCGCTATAGCCAGTCATTGGGTTGATTTTATGAAGAGCATTTACATTTAAAAACAATAATGGATACATCATACCTTTCGTGAAGACTTCTCTAATATAATAGCTTGATTGTATTTCTTCAGTCCTGATATTATCAGAAAATAAGGTTATAACATAAGCTGGAGGATCAAAACAATGAAATGAATTAAACATATGCAATCCAAGCCAAATTAAGTTGAATGAAACCTTTAAAACCTATGTACTTTGCTGGTTGAGTAATTCAAATTGAGCGTTAATCGTACCGAAGTAACAACGTCAAAAATAAACAAAAGTGGGATTTTGTTGCATAGCAGTGGTTGTCTTCAGCTTAGTCAGGCTGATGCGTTTTAAGTCCACTGAATACAAATCCATGTTTTTCGTAGTGACAGCACAGGCTGAAAACCAATATTTCAACGAGCAAAAGAGGGGATTTCTACGATTTTTCGTAAAGCTTTTGTTCCAAATGGACATTTGAAGTCAAAATAAGCTTGGTACTCGTCATGTGGAGTCTGGTTGACTTTCCATTGATACAGAAAAAAAACACCACATTATATTCTGGGGAGGGTATGAAGGTGGGAGGGACGTACAAGACTTTGCTATTGATTTTATACAGTAACTAGATGATTGATTCCCAAGAGGAAAAGCCCTTAAAACCAAACAAAAAATCATTCGAAGTGACGTCGAAGGAAATTCTCCCATGCAAATTTTCACTATCCTTACTGCAACTATAATGAAAGTACCGTCAAAGTTAAAACCAAGGTAGGGCAGTTAAAGAAAAAAAATATTACTGATTGCATAAAACACATTCCTTAATAAATTAGTAACTTATTGGTAAATAAATATTGATTGGAAGACCGAAGCTAGCGAGGTATACATGAAATGTTTTTACCCTATTAACGTAAAGAAGCGAGATGTACTCTTTGCCTGGTAAATTGTATTAAAATCTCATCATTACCCCCTCCTAAAATATTACTGTGAAAATGTCTTTTCCATGCCGCACTTTTTTTTTCGTTCATAGTAACATAACGTAACATCGTTTATCGCATATTTTCGAGTTACAGTGAAAATGATCCATTTAATTTTTATCTTTGTACTTCATAAAAATAGCCACAAACTATGTTGGATGGTACTCAATTCACTCAGGTTCAAATTAGAGCAGACGATTTAATACTTGTGAAATAAATTCAAAACAAATATGAAATGTTAAGTGTTTCGCTTTAAAAAAACCTCTCTGTCAATGCAGGTTATATCAAACTGTTCTATGAATAGGAAGATTTCGAATGTCTCCTGTTCTCGCAAAATGTGTGGAGTTTTTTCCCTCTCAACTTATCCGATGAAGAAAATTTAAAAGATTGGTAATTTTGGGCTCACTGATGACGCCCTGTGCAAACACCCTGTGCATACGCCTTGTGCCTACTAGTAACTACTTAAGGTTTTCACCTACACCAACTGATGCAATGGTACCCAAAAATTGATGCTCCACTTTCTGGAAAAATTAGTCATAATATTACACCTCGCATTTATATTTTAAAACAACTAAATTATGTACATTCAGATAAATTGGCACATAAAAAAGCATTGAAATAACAGCTGTACAATGGAGAAACGATTGTAGTATAAAACAGATACCTGCAAAAAAATTTCTGATCGGATCAGTTTACTGCTAGTTTTTCAGTCACCGACTTCATTAAAAATATAATATTATGGCCTTCCTGGTAATCACAATATCCATCATGCAAAACTTTTTGTTGGTGAGATTAAAAACCACAGAATAAGTTACGGAAATGAATGGTAAAAACAAGATCTCCTCAACCTTGAGGAATATAATTACTCGTAACCAAAACTCCATTCCAGGATGACCTGATCAAAAGATGTGCTTCCTCAAGGGTACTTTACTATTACGCAAAACATCTGCATCAAACGCTGATAAGCAGATAAACTTCTTAAATTGCAAGGAAATAGTAAAATTAAAGTACTTTAAAGATGATTTATCAAAAAAATCTGACCATCTGATCAAAATATTACGATTTTGTCATTTGCCTCTAACGCATTTTCCCCTTTATTTCATCTCTGTGGCGCGTTTATATTGCTGTTCTCTGAATTAAAGAAAGTAGATTTCAACTTTGGAGCTATAATTGAAAAACTACCTGTTTATCAGATGGCAAATACTGTAGTACTTGTAGTTGGTGCTTCCCTTGTCTCGTCCGCCCTTTGCCTTTGTCATGAAGGCTTGTAAGCACCTGTCTTTCACAAATACATTGTACACCCTCTCAGGAATTCGAAAAAACCCGCCTGTCTCCCTGTCTGTCTGGCTGTGTGTGTGTGTGTGTGTGTGTGTATCTGTTTGATTGTCTGTCTCTCTCCCGCTCTCTGTCTCTGTCTATGTCTCTCTCTCTTACACACACACACACACACACACACACACACACACACACATTCTCACCCATTCAATTCTGATTCACCTCGCTTTTGTATATCATCATGTTTCCCAGATTAATGCCAGCTCAAATTACTTGGCAACATTAGCTGACCCCTTGAATGATTTTGTTTTCAACAACGACGTCAAATATGGTTTGTCACAATAATTATGCTCCCAAAATATGACCTACCTTCAACAACTTCTCTCAGTGACTTGTAATCCTTGTGTTTCCTCGGAGTACAAGATAATACATAACTCATGTTGATTTGAAGATCAAGTAGATACTAAAAGAAAGATGTGGAACAGGATATTTGATATTATTATGCATTGGTTTTAAAGGAAAGGAATCTAATAACATACTTCTTACCTTAAATGAAATCATTGCATGATACACAATATTTCGTCGTTCTGCTGTGTCTTTTCTGTGAGGTTGGAACCCAAAGCAAACAATAGTGGATAGGCACAAAATCTAAGAACCCAGTCAATCCAATCAAGGCCTCGCATCGAACATAAAGTAAACATTGACCGAGATTCCTTTGGGGTAGTCTGAGATATTTAAAAATTCACCAGATCTCATCAGTCAATTATAGTAAAACAATTATTTCCTCACTTGCTACTACAAGTTCAACAAACAGTGATTGTTACTCTCTACAGAAGTGACTGCCGTTGAGCACTGGATCGAAAACTAACACAAATTTTTTGTGTTGTTGCAAAATGGAAAACAGGCACACTTTTGGCAAACATAAGAAATGGTATAAAAATTGTATTTTGACCACATTCAAGCCGAATTTGTTACAAAAAGATTGTCTGATTTCAAATAGTAAAGAGCTAATTAAAGGACCGCTTATTCATAGAATCTTGTGTGAACGTCCGGCGTATCCGAAACGTGAGGCTGGGGCATGGCAAGACATGTTTCAATCCCCTCTTTGAAATTACTACTGCTTGCATCTTACGAATGCTTCAGGAACCACTCATCACACCTTAAATATTCGGATAAGAGGAAACTTGAGCAAAACCTCCAGATACAAAACATTTTTACTCTTTGATACTCTTAATAAAACTCGATCAATTGACAGCTAATGAATTCCTTAACCCTGAGGCATGTATGTTCTTGAACTACTATAAAAATGGGGGTAAAACCAACAAGACTGTTCTGAGCCTCCAAAAATCACATACATCCACTACTTAAAATGTTCAAATCAGTCATAAGGCACCATGATTTGTAAAGCTTTAAATACTTAATAATGAACTCGACCGGAGTTTATATTACATGAATAGTAGGAAACCTATGGCTCGTGCACAATGAAAAATTCCCTGCCATAGGAACAGGCACAATGCTTACTCCATTATACGGGCTACTTTGGACACAGATATGGGTCAGGAAAATCTAAACTTCCGGATAATCGAAAATGAGTACAAGAAAAAAAAATCAAGTAAATAAGTGTAAGTGCTCTTTTTTCCATACACATCTTTTCAAAATGTGTCTTTTGTTGGTTGGACCTGTACTGGCTCTCACTTTAAGGCCGCTATTTCATGCAATCGAACGTGAGTACAAGTGTTTTTTACAGAGCCCTCATTATAAACCATTTCTGTCTCGGTAACAATAACGATTTCCTGAATTGGCAATAACTTCCTGCATGGATGCCGAATCTTAACTGGGTAAAGTCGCTACCATGCAAGGCTAATTCTCTCAGGGTGACCTTTAGAATGTCGACTGAATGCTATCGAAAGGCTGTTTTGTGAAATCAAACCTTGCAACACCGATTTCCTCCATAGCCGTTTCATGCACTCTAAAACACCTTGATCGATCGGTTAGATTGGCGAAATGGTGTTTGTGGGGAGGAATCGAGCAAAAGTCTTGAAGAGAAGTAGGATTTTTATTGAGTCCGTCACGTTCGAACAGGCATTAAAGGTAACGCTTTTTTACCATCTTGCATCCGACGATTTGTTGCATATTACGGCCAAGGTTCATCCCGGCAGCACTTTCTACTATTGTCCGATTTCGTCACAAATGAAAATTTGTTTTGGAGTATAGCCTTTAATTTTCGTTGCAAAATTCTCGACGAACTCGTCACCAGATAAAAATCAGTACTTAATTTTTCTCCCGCTATCAGGAGGCTCCCAATACCAGAGCGAACCCATAATTTGTGCCAGTAACCAAGGTTAGCCTTTAACTCACGCGGGCTCTCCGGTTAAAGCAGTCCATGAAATGTTATTACTTTTTCTTAAAGGATTGGCTCTGTTACGGAAGTCCCTTTTCCAAGCTGCTGTCGGAACCAAAGATATGACGCATCTTCCAACTTTGCGAACACTTCACATTTCAGTCACATTGTTCGTTTTTATAACTTCGAAATACCAAGTTCAGAATGATTCTGTTGAAAAACTATTGGCTTCTCCTGCTGTTTTATAAAATCATAGGCAGTTGACTTTCCAATTTTATACTTCTTTTATTAGACGCTTTTGTGTCTTATCTCACATACATCATGTTTATCATCAATAGTAAGACAAACTTTCTTTCATTTCTGGGTATAACTGTTCGTCATGATAAAGCAAAATAGCAATCAAACAGCCATAAAACACTAGACTATCTTTTCTAATGATGCC
This sequence comes from Morbakka virulenta, assembly GCA_003991215.1. NCBI lineage: Eukaryota > Metazoa > Cnidaria > Cubozoa > Carybdeida > Carukiidae > Morbakka > Morbakka virulenta. The sequence continues at coordinate 1,793,565 of RDPX01000113.1, read as the reverse complement.
TCACAAAATAATTCGATCTTTGGAACTTTGTAGACTCATCACTTTATTTTAGTTAGAAAACATCATAATAAATGGTTGGTCTTCCTCCTTACATAATTGAAATCGTGTCTGACTTCGTTTCTTAGACTAAAAGAACAGCCAGTTTTCCTTTTTACGTAATGCGGAACTGCTTATGTCTGTTTTGGGTTTTTTTATGTCAGGCAACCCAACGTCAACCCAAACAAGAGGAAAGTTATGTCAGTGGTTTCTCTAGGGTAGTGGTGGAACAGACTGGTGGCAGTGTAATCTGACAAAAGCAGGTGTTCAGGATGAATAATGTCAGGTGCACGTACATGCTTTTATGTTGTATCAACCACTTTTCATTGTATGGTTATGGCAGTCTTGTAAAGTTAAAGTGATTTTCATCTTACCGCTCATAAACGAAAATTGACCAATCAGTAATATTTTGGGTAGCTCGGATAATCGAATTCCGATAAATCACAGATTCGGATAACCGGATCTGTGATTTATCGAAGTACTGTCTGACAGTTAATACCTAAAAATTACGATGCGTTCGTTTAGCAAAAAATTCACGGGACGCGTTTTTCTTGTGTGCCCGAGCAACTGCAGATGTGTATGTACTGCACTTTTACAAAATTATTTTTCTTTTTTTTCCCTCTGATAATTTCCACGGAAAAAATTTCTATGTAGTTTTGTCGCACTTTTAACTTTCTTATCTTTGCCGTCAAAATACAATGAGGCAAGAAGGTGCTTTATCATTTTGTAATAGTATAAGATAACCAAATAGCAAACGAATATCGTAAGAAACATGAATGTTCACATAAAAAAATGAAAGGAAAAATATTTACATCAAACAAAAATCTTGTGGTGGTGGTGGTGGTGATAGTAATGGTAGTGGTAGTAGTAGTGGTAGTAGTAGTAGCAATAGTAGTAGTAGTAGTAGTAGTAGTAGTAGTAGTAGTAGTAGTAATAGATTTAGTAGTAGTGGTGGTGCAGGTGGTGGTGGTGGTAGTGATAATGGTAGAAGCAGGAGAAAGAGCAGACAGTAGAAAGAGGCAGGAAAAAGAGGTAGGAGAAAGAGGCAAGAGAAAGAGGCAAGAGAAAGAGGCAAGAGAAAGAGGCAAGAGAAAGAGGCAAGAAAAAGAGGTAAGAGAAAGAGGCAAGAAAAAGGGGCAAAAAAAAAGGGAAGAAAAAAAGGAAAGGAAAAGGGGCAAGGGAAAGGGGAAAGAGAAAGGGGCAAGGGAAAGGGGCAAGGGAAAGGGGAAGGAGAAAGAGGCAGGAAAAAAAGGCAAGAGAANGGCAAAAAAAGAGGCAAGAAAAAGAGGCAAGAGAAAGGTGCAAGAGAAAGGGGAAAGAGAAAGGGGCAAGCTAAAGAGGCAAGCGAAAGAGGCAGGAGAAAGAGGCAAGAAAAAGAGGTAAGAGAAAGAGGCAAGAGAAAGAGGCAAGAAAAAGAGGTAAGAGAAAGAGGCAAGAAAAAGAGGCAAAAAAAGAGGCAAGAAAAAGAGGCAAGAGAAAGGTGCAAGAGAAAGGGGAAAGAGAAAGGGGCAAGCTAAAGAGGCAAGCGAAAGAGGCAGGAGAAAGCGGCAGGCAAAAGTGGCAGGCGAAAGGGGCAGGAGGAAGGAGTAGGAGCAAAAGTAGAAGCAGAAGCAAGAGAAGCACGAGTGACACCACTATATTTACTGCGTAGATAAAACTTACAACTCATTACTTCAAAAATCCGTCTTTTTTAAAAACCAGCTGTTGCCTAGTATATCTTTCCTTTAAAACAAACGCTATATATTGGTCTTAGCACACCACCTAAAAAACATGTACGGTGTCGGGTACGATGTCTGCGCGTAAGGAAACGACTCCATACCATTTAAGAAACCCTCATAAATTCATATCTTTGACACCTTTAAGTCTCATCAGGTAAAAATAAACAAGACAACGAAAACACAAGGACTTTTGACAAAAGTCTTACAAATGAAGTTAAATAAGTGGCGGGATTTACCTCTCTAACGTAAGATATAAGTCCATACAACGTTGGAAATAAATCATCAATTTGGCTTGTCTAAAAAAGCAGACAGAAATCGTGTATACAATACTGTTAACCGAGTAAGAGTCAAATTCCCACAAACGTGAATTTGCTATAAAATACGTCCAGCAACATGTGTTACTTAGAATTAAGATCTTTAAAAATTTAAACACTTAAGCCGAAATAATCATGACCATGATCCAGATTCCACAGTCATTAACAGCAAAATCCATTCCCAAAACTCAGCGAGTCCTTTTCTTTGACATCACATCACACTCAGATATAGAATAAAAGTTATGCCATTTCAGTGAACTTCGAGGTCAAGAAGCAATAAAAGTATAGACCCGGGAAGTGTCACTGCTGTTGGATATACTGAGGCCAGAATGAGCCAACCAGCTCATTATTATGTACGTCGTTTGATTGTGTCAATCGAGCAATCTATAGTAACAGTCAAAACAAAAGACGTCACCAAGGAATTAATCATATGAAAAAGAAGCAGTTTTTTTCGCAGTTGGCAGTTCATAAATTACCTGCAGTTAAACCAACACATAATTAATTATTAGGAAATGCAATCAAATCGATAAAAACCTCTCCAATGTTTTCCACTCAGTTTATCTTCTTGCGTCAAAACTCGCAAAACAACAAAAATGCTAACGTTCCGTATTTCCTATTATACAAATATAGTAAACATTAGAGTTTCACTTTGAGAAACTCTCTCTCCTACCTGGGAAACGATTCTTTTTAAAGGTTTAATGTACGAATCGAAGTCTCGGGTGTTCACTTCCAATATCAGATTACCTACAATAAATATCTCCGCCCAAGCGTCTCCTTTAGCAGCCTGGTGCCAGCGTTCTCAATCTGGTCTCCCAGCTCCACCGGATAATCAATTTTCTTCCCTCCACTTGTTTTTATTTCACTAAATGCTCAATCAGGAAGAAAGGCCAAGCCCCTCTCTTTTTATGGATTGATAGCGAAAGACAGTTGGCAATTTTTCATTTCTCACAAACTATCTGCGTCAACCATTTTGAGTTTTTGACCGATGAACGTGACATTATTTCTCATGCACCTCTAAAAGAATATCCAGAGAATTGCAAAATACAAAAAAGTAAAGACTAGACATTCTGTAACTATTTCTTACCACCTAGCTTCAGATGGCACAACTCCAATTCTGTATTGGAAAACTCGTAAAGGCATTGATTTGCCAAGGCTATTTCAGAAATCCTGGGGAACCTATGAAAAGATTCGATCACAGCAATACCGGCTTTCACCTGCGCCATCACTGTACCCCATTACGACAACTTCAAATATCAGTTGTTTTAAAAATAAAATAAAGAAAGAATTGTTTGCATAATAAAATTATCTGTATATAACTTATCAAGCCGAAGTGCAAAACAGCTAATGTTCACCTTACCTCGTCATCGGCATCACTTTCTTCAAGAAATTTACAAAAAAGCTTTTCTTTTCCTAAGTTGCTTAAAGCTGTCAAGGTTTCTTGTACCTACGGTAAAAACACAAATGTTTTCCAATTATTTTTTACATGAAAGATAATATACTCATTTGGAATCCGCATGGCTAACCTGAAAACTTTCTTTTACACAGCATACAATAAGAAATTCACAATCCTTCACAAAATGCAATTAAAGATTTTCTACATACATAAAAGACAGTCATTCTCGTAAGTCAACAGCTTAGCAACCCTAATCCTTCCAAATACAGCTTCTCTATTTGACTTACACTTTGAATATACACCGCAACAACGTAGACAAATAAAAACAGCTAATTTATATATTTCCTTGAAGAAAGAAGTAGGCTACTCGATTACCATATATTAGTGAGTAATGAGATGTGGTGGCAGAATGCATACTAAAGATTCAAACCCAAGCATACGTTGAAACAACTTCTCCTACTGTGTTCGAAAGGGAAAGTTATGTTGTTGTATTTCTTCTGAAATAATAGCGAGGTTATAAATGGCATGATCTCTATCTGAAATGCTCACCACTTACAATAAAAAAATGTACAGTAAGCTCTCAGGATGCAGGTCAACCTTGTAGAGGTCAAGAAAGCCAGCAAAACAGGTGATTCAGAGACGGTATGCTTTGGTTTCTTATATTTTAAATTCAACTCTCAATCATCATACTCTTTTCAAGTGAATTGAAATTTCTTTCAAATCAACCTTATCCATAAGCAATCAAATGATTTTTCGTTTTACTGAAAAATTAAACATCAAACCATCCACGCACTTAAAAAGGGTAGACTAGGTCGTATTTTTTCTCAAGCCGCTGCCACTGAGTTGTCCTAATCTAAATGCTGTAATTAGAAACAAAAAAATTCAAAGGATGGGATATTTGCCCTATTGTGGTAATAAGAGCAAATATGAACACTCACCAATATAAATGTTCATACAAACCAAAATGTTTGAGGGTTAATAGACAAACGATTTCAAATATTGGATGAGCAAAATTGACCAAGTTTTCATATCGGGCAGAGAATGTCAAAAAGTGTGAACACCTCAGACCGCTTTAATTTTCACAGCTCCCATAAAACTGTATAAAGAGCTCACCCTATTTTTTAAGAAAGAGAAGAGCACCTCTTTAAGTCGGCTCCGAATTTCATGAAAGAACTATTTCAACAAATTAACAGGTCTTTTCAAGTTTCTTTTTCAGATACACTACAAATATAGTTCTTTAAGGGTTTAGAAGAAATGACGTTTCTCACTCGGTAGCTGTTTTCATGACTTCTCCTGTTTATGAGAATATTTTGGCTGAGAAGTGATGCAGAAGACATCCGAAATGACTAATCAAAATACTGTCACAGTAGGGAAAAGATAGCTCTAGCTAACGTGTGACAACCAAGCCCACTGGGGTTGGCTTAAAAAACATCGGGCTACGTCACAGATCTGGGGCATATCATAAAGCTGAACATAGAGCTACCACTAAAACATGCGCCAGAACTAGCGCCAGTAAGCGGAGTCTCAGAGTAAAAGCTGTCAACTGAGCAGGTCAATTTTGCTACCAGAAGATTCTCAGCGCATTTTCATGGACACTAAATTAATGGAATAGGATTCATCAGAAATACCAAATCGCCCAATGGTTCAATCACTCCTTGTGGTAAAGTGAAGAAAAGGGTGCGGGGACCCAGTGATCAAAGACCGAATCAGGTGGATTGACATCGAATGTTTCTATGACGCTTCCAACTGCGGGAAGTCACTCCAGTATCTAATGTGTTTAGATAAAACTTGAGAGAATAAAATAACTTTTCCAGCCGATAGTTATTGCTACCAATAATAATGACAGAGGGCATTGACGGAGAGTCGAAACAGTACAACGTACAGCATCGGGGTTCATAGATCGGGGTTCATAGAAAATAAGGGCCAATTATCATTATTGTAAACAACGTCTCGATTACGTACCAACTTATCTAAACAGAAGAAAATTAGAACAAGAAAATCGACATTTCGACAAGATATAGCAACAGCTGAGTTAGTGAAATCCCAGATGACTGCAGGGGTTTTTACGCATTACCAACAAAGAGAATTTTCGAGATTTTTTCCAAATGAAAATATACAGAGAAAAAAAACCAGCAAAAAAAACTATTAACTTTTAAGGTACAGATATAGGAACTTAAGTAACAAAGCTTCTGTGTCTATGACTTCCACTGAGTCCACAAAGTCAAGAATTTTCAAGATTTGAAAATTATTTGAAATCTAAATTTCAAAAATAGTTACTTTGTGTTGGGTTTCGATAACGATATTATTCAAATAAACTAAATCACTATTCCGCCGTCCGAGGCAACTGTGCATACTGATTCATCGCAACAAAAAAAGTACCCCGATTCAACAATAGCGAGTCCCAAACGTGACAGAAACTATTGCTTTTACAGCATCAAAAAGGGTTTTGCAACCTCAGCAACTGTAAACTTAAACTATGTACTTTCTGTAAACAAAACCCGTACGTAATAATTAGTTGTTAAAACAATCTTTGTAAACATAAGTAAAGCAAGCCTTCTGCCTTCGTAAATACAATTAGAAGGGGCCTCGAAATAAATTAAAAGAACATAACTATTTGAAAATTCTCTGTGTACATGGTTATATCACAGAGCTGAAAGGCGCTATATTTCTTAACCTGCAGCTTCAATGTTATTCACTGAAAAGAGTTTATACATAGTTCTTTCCCGTGAACTTTTTCTAGTAATCCCGTTTGTCACAAATTAATAAATCCAAACAAACGAAACCATTTAAGGCAAAGATTTAGTAACGAGGCAAATCTTCTGCTTGCAAAACGGCGACTTTTGCCTTGTGAATGCGAGGTACAGTCTTTTGCACCTCAAAAAGTCTTTAGACTTTTTGAAACACACCTTTTATCCCTTTGAAAAGTACTATAAGAATTCTGAAAAGCACCAACGTTTCAACGAATAAGTGTTTACTGTTGCCTAGTGTGGTGGTGTACAGTAAACTGCTGGCTATTTCTTGGAAGTAAAGAAGTAAAGCACTTCGTGGAAAAAGCAAACTTACCAAATCAAATCCTATATTACTTCCGGTAACATAAATATTCGTTTCATTGATAACAAAATGAAATGAATTTATTAAGGTCAAAGAAAACCACAAAGCCTGAAAATGGGCAACATCACAGAGTTCATCCATAGAGTTCAGTTCATTTATAGCGTCAATTATTTCCATATTTCCCTTTCCCCAATCACAGTACACACTTCAGGGAAAAGTAATTGTTTATTCTTCTAATTATGTATTGCTACCAAAATAATTATCTGGGGGTTTCTCGGAGCAATCCTTTACATTACAAAACCTTTTTCAATACTCATAATCAAGTATTCATGTCAAAATAATTTTTTTACCGGCTTATTGTCTCTTACAGTATACAAAAAGTGGATAGCACGACTCGGGAGAAACTCATACGAAAAAATGTGAACTTATCCATTTAAGTAACGACTTGCATACCTTTTCTTTGTATAGGGCGGCAACGGCATCAACGTAAAAGGCTGGAGTATCTTGGACTATTGACGGCTGAGCATACTTGATTCGTTTCTCTAAAATATCCATGTTGGAGTCAGCAAGGCACTTCTGCAGCTACAGTTGGGATAGAAACCACATTTAGTGACAAGACTTAAAAGTATGCATTGCCAGGTATATATTTAAGTGGCCCTGATAATATCCAGGTTATCAGAGCCTTTGGAAAATCTCTTTTTCAATAGAGTCTTAGGGAAAAAGAAGTCTTTCGAAGATATTAATAAAACTGTATACCCTAACAATGACAACTTTGTTTCACCAGAGGTTCACTGTACAGATCCGTTATCGTTTTAACCTATGTGCTACGGCAATGGGAGAAAAACAAGCATAAATTTGTATCTCGCAACCACAAACAGAAATAAGAAATCGAGGGAATATATACGTAAGAAAGGACTCTAAAGATTGAAATAACTTTAAAAAGGTTAACAGGTAATGAGGAAGATATTGATGGTGATGGTCATCTATCCGAAGGATTCTACTGCTCTTCTATACGTACCTGATACTCCTGACAGCTTTTAAATTATCAGTCAATCAATTTTCCTTGAGGAAATAGTTTATGACAAAAAAAAGTAAAGCAAAGAAAAGACTTACTTTTTTACTGCAAATCTCTACTCAAATTTGTCTCATATTTTGGGTCATCTTATTTCCTTTCAATTACGTTCAGTTAAAAGTGAGTTTGGCCCCAAAACACAGTTTGCCGCCACAAAATGCCAGGCAGACAGCTTACTGAAGTAAAACAAGTTACTTGATCCCAGATCCCAGGGTGGAACAAAAACAAGTCAACGGCTACAAACAGTTATCGCTGGCCAAACAAGCATGGAAGGGACAGAAAACGCAAATAAAATGGCTGGATAGGGATGGAAGACGCAACGGTGAGATGGATTGATATCATGCACTGTAACTAGACCACTTAAAATGCATATTTGGAGAATGTCAAGAAAAAACAGTTGCAATAGGTCACAAAGAATTTTTTTACCGAGGTACCCCTAAAGTTACCGAAAAGGGGTGGTCAAAAATAAAAAAGCAGCGTAAACTGGAAATTCTACGTACAAGTAACAGCCTGTTAGTGAACTTTTCCAATTCCTGTGCAAATACTCCTTCGAACACCAATTTTATAAGCAATGTCTTTACATCCTAAAAAAATTAATGAGGGAATGTTTAGATAGAATGGTAATCAACTATTGAATAAAAACAAGCCTTCAATAAGGATTTCGTTTAATCGACAAGAAATCTTCTCAACTTTAAATCATCAATTAAAGCAACTATAGAAATTCTCCAATTACGTGTAATTAAAAGTAAACCTTACACTGAGACTATGTTTGTTAGGGGGGGGGGTAAGATGTGGCATCCCATGATTTTCAATCATTTCCACATTAAAGGACATGAGTTAAAAGGCTAACAAACAAACATGAAGAACAACAAAATTAAAGGTAAATGTTGCTTTTAGTTTCATATGAAAATCATACTCACTGTTGGGGTAAACATGCCTACAAAAAATATGCGAAAAGTTGTGAAAACGAGGAGAAAACCCGTAAATTTTCTCATGATTATCGTTACCAATAATCACTCCATAAATTGTCTCTTCTCCTAGTTAATCAAAAAATATAACATATTTGTGGTGGTGATATGTTGCAATGTTTTCTGATAAACTAAAATATTTGCCTAATTAACCAACTACTTATCGTCACAGTGCAAATCCCCCTGTTGGTGATTTGCAAAACCATGCATGATATAGTCGATGAAAATATTGTAAGGATTAATACCTTCACTCTTAATGTCTGTAAGAAGCCTTAAGCAAATGATTTGTTTTACTGATCGTAAAAACGATGGCAAAACAGCATTTTTATTTGGCCCCAAGTCATTCGTCGAGATTCGTTGGTATTAAGACCTCAAAATATGAAGCACACTGCGTAAAACAGCCTCTTTACCATTTTTAACCACAAGCGCCAGCAAAAGCAATTCATTATATTATGAATTTGTAATTTGGTTCCAGAGGTATGTATGCTGCTAAACTATAGAGCCCATTACAAATTAAAAGCACTTTATTTTATTTTCAACATACTTTATTTTATTATTAGTTTTTTAGTCTTTTTTTTTTAGTTTTAACGTCATTTTCCCCCAGTAATTAAGGCTCAGCCGGTGCCCTTCAGAGGGACTTTGATTTGGCAGTGAGGAATTTCTTGGCCGGATGCTTTTTCCTGACGCCAACCAATTCTTTGTAAAGTTCCAAATTCTCCTCGACAGCTCGGGGAATCGAACCCGGAACTCCTGGTTACTAAGCAGTTGCACTAACCGTTAAAGCCACGGCTCCTCTTCTTTTTTTAAAAGAGTATTTCAAGTCTATTCATATCCGATTATCACTCTTACTCATTACGCAGCAAAACAAATCGGTACACTCTTTTGAGTGCTCGGGCAGTAAAACTAGAAGATTGGCTCGTTCTGTCATACCATCTTTGTCAAAATGTCACTTTTTTTTCTTATTTTGACCTGCTGCTCCTGGCAAAAGCCGAGGAAACAATTCTGGACTTAATTAATTATTAATAAATCGACAATTAAGACCTCCATGCAAAGTTTTGACTCCCAAGCCTTCTTCTGAAGGGATTTTGGGTTGTGGTTTTAAACTTAGCCTTCACTTTTAACATTACCTTATATATAAAACAGTGTACTGTTTCCTAGCTTTAAGCAAATAAAAACAACTAAAACAATCTATGGCTAAGCCAAGATACTGAAACATCACAATAAACAGCACCTCAACAAGATTTCTGAACTGGCGTCTCACAGCCTGCAAACATTTCTGGATGCACGTTTCATACATTTTGTCTTCTAACTTTCAATGCTCCAGCACTTTTATTTAATCCACTAATGCACTTTCTGCACCTCTTTAACAGAACCACGCCACATTGTCAGTTAAATTACAATATATATATATGGCTAAAAATGTATGTATAACTGCACTAGGTCCGTCAACCAATGACCAGAATGAAGTTGAAATCCACAATCGGACTTACCTCGACATAGTTATTAAAGTTTTGGAGAAAATTGATGTCGTCGTTGATAAGATCATTAATTCCCTACAAGGATAAGTGGGAGAAAAAAAAAATCTTATCTTAACCACTTCAGAAAGTTGCTGCTGCTGCTCCTGCTCCTTCTCCTCCTACTACTATAACTAATACTTCTTCTTCTACTACTACTACTACTACTACTACTACTAATTCTACTACTACTACTACTACTAATTCTACTACTACTACTATACTACCACTACTATACTACTACTACTATACTACCACTACCACTATACTACTACTACTACTACTACTACTACTACCACTACCACTATACTACTACTACTACTATTACTACTACTACTACTACTACTATACTACCACTACCACTATACTACTCCTACTACTCCTACTACTACTATACTACTACTACTCTACTACTATACTACTA
>RDPX01000113.1:1756787-1772884 GCA_003991215.1 Morbakka virulenta | reverse complement strand
GGTGACCAAATTTAACCAAGAATCCATCTTCTGCCTTGAGACCGGATTGATTTGAGGATAACAGTCTGGCCAGGATTAATTTATTTTACCCCTTTTTTTCGTATAAAATAATACTTCGTTAAAAATCGGTTTAAATAAAAGAGACCAACTTTTGTGAAGTTTCATACAATTAAAGTACCTTTCCTAAGGTAACAGGGATCATTTCATATTCAAATGACTAAACGATAAGTTTCTGTGGTTGTGAAATTTTCATACCCTTTGTTTCCAAGAGATCCAAAGAGTATCCAAAAGAAACCCTTTAGGCTATCTGAATTCACAATTCACAGTGTGACGTAAAGGTAAACGTGTTGCCACAGATAGCATTGTAGATACAAAAGAGAATAGGAAAAAACCCCGTCATTTTGTCTGGAGTTTATTCAAAGAAAAAACGATCTGTACTATTCACAAGTTTAAGCCAATCATAGCTGTACAAGGCAATGCGCATGGAAAAAATACTCGGTCAACATGCCATAGACACCACCAGTAGGAATACTGTACTGTTTTGAATTTCAAAAAATATTATACCTTAAGTGAAGATCTGGCATTAAAAATGACAAACAAGAGTAGATAGCGCAAGTTAAAAAGAGCTGGAACTAAAGCAGTGTTTGTGGCAAATATGCAAATCTATCGATCTATCAGACTTAAACTCTTAACTATTTTACTCTTCCATTTTCACTGCGCCAGCCACCTATGTTAATTAACTCCCTGCTCTATCTTTCGGCATCAAAAGGTAAACCAAAGCACCAAGATCACATATTTCTCTAGATAATTTTAAGCTTTTCTACCACCAAATTTTTAACTTTTGTATTACCTTTTGGTCCGTAGGAATGAAATGTTCCGGGCGTGGAAGGAAAATGGCATCACTGTTGGTGGCTAACCACTGAATGGTTTTGTGTCTGATCGCTTACGTACTGCATTTGAAGATTAGGTAGGCACTCCTTGGCAAGACTTTTTAAATATACCTTCCTAACCACAACCTTTTGGTGCTTCCTGGATTTAAATGCAAGTGCGTACCTCACATCTGTATGGCACTGACCTATCTTGTCATCGATCTCACCTACAATTCATCTACGCAAGGGCAGTGTATTGGTATAGTTACCTTAAAATATAATTACCAAAGGTCATGCTCTCACGAGTTTGGGTTAATATGGTTAATATGGGATTGACATATCCTCTCCCGACCTAACTAATAATTCATCTTCTGAAGGGCAGGTCTGGGTACCTTAACCTTCAATTATAATCACCGAAAATCATGCTCTCATGAGCTTGGCAGCTAAAACGTCTGTTTCATTCAAGAGCTCAAAATGAAACCCAGGTCGGTTAAATGTATACTTGATCAAGCCATTGGACTTTCTTCCCATGATTTAAAAGCCAAACGAAAACTACCTCACCTACCTACGTAAGAAAAGCATCAGCATACCGTACAAAACAACGTGCTACAAAGAAGGTAATGGATTTGTGGTGTGATGTAAGACCATTCCTAAACAACCAATAGGACCTTATGATGCAAAGCACTAAAGTGGCTTATCCACTATTTTCAACTGTGCGAAAACTGAGTGCAGTGTTGCAGCCACAGTTTTAAGCTATACTGTGATCATGGATGTAGAAAGAAAAACTGATATGGTCTGGCGAAGTATAAATTTGATACTTCTTCTTCTTCTTCGGCTTTCATCCGACGTTTGTCAGGTCGGCCGCTCGACGCCTTTTTCTCCACTTGACTCGATCTTCCCAATCTCCTTCTCTCGCCCCCACTTCTTTCATGTCTCGCTCTGTGACGTCCTTCAGTTTAAGCTTTTGTCGTCCTCTACTCCTCCTTCCTGTCACTGGTGCCTGCCATACTGCCTTCAGAATATTGTCAAATTTGATACTCCAAGTGACAAATAAAACTAGAAGAGATCATAACTGTATTTTTTTACAATTTTTGCAGTCAAAAGTTTGAAAAAATTTTCAAATTTAATGAAATATAGTGGTTCTTCTAATAGTATTTCTGAAAACACAGAAATGTCTTATGAAAAATAGCAAGGTATTGTCTGGATTCGAACTGGGGATCTTATCTTGAAAATTCTGAACATTATGGACTCAGAGGAAGCCATAGATGTAAAAGCTTTATCATGTCATGAGTCGTAAGCTTTTTCCGAGCTCACGACTCATGACATGATAAAGCTCTTACATCTACGGGTATCTCATGTTTACTATACAAGCATCTTGACCAACCAAGCCACAGCACCCTTAATTGCCAAATATTACGTTTCCTTTTACGCCCACAAAGGTCTATTGGTATACACAAACAAAATCCAGAAGGTGATCCCGAAAGAAAAACAAAAATTTAATCAATTCTTCCTTGTGCTGCTATCAACATTTCCTAAAAATTTCACTTAAATCCGTTCATAACTTTTAGAATTCTTTTGCATACAAACAGACAAACAAAACGAAAACATGTCCTCAGCGGGGGTAACAAGGATACCAAAATATCTGTATCCAAGTCGAAAAAATGTAGAAAAAGAGATGACAGATGACTTCTATCGACACAAAACTTGACGTTAACAAAACACAAATATAAGGAATTTATTTAATTTAAATATGCTATTCTCGCAATTTCCTACAACAAAAAACTCGCTTGACTTAATTTTCAGTTCGACTGTGACCTTTGGTGTTGTGTCATTTATGCCAAAAAACTGTCAAATGTAACTCATCCCATGCTCTTGAAGGAATTAAAGTGTTTAAGAATCTAGTCATGCTGTTTAGTAATTCCTGCAATAAACACCCACTTTTAAAAACTAGGCTTTATGCAAACGCAAACTACCTTCATTCTAGAGCAATAAGCCAAGTTTTATGACCACCTCAACAACGCCTTACTGTTTTGTCAAGCCTTTATTCTATCTAAATTCAGCCAATTCAGCAATCAATGAACTTTCACCCCCCGTTAGCCTCACTGACTGTGCTCTTCATATTTGAATAACAAAGTGTAGCTGATTATACTAGGTGGTGGTTTGGCAAACGCTCAAGGATATTTGCGAATAAAAAATAATTTTTAAAGTAACTTGAATAATATGAACAGCACGATCTCCCTCGTCGTTTCCCAAATCAACAATAAAGCTAGAAAACCAGGGCTTTAAAATTTCATAAATAACGACGAAGAGTACAGGGCAATTGGAGGTGGTTACAGAATTCAACCGTTTGGTAATTTAACGAATGAAAAAAGCGACGTTGACATGTTTCGGTGGGTTAGTGAACGTTTCTATTTTGAATAAATGGGTTAAGTTACTAATGCACTACTACCACAAAAGGTACTATTCCAAAACTATAAAATTCTCTAAAACGACAAAAACAACCAAACAAAGGCCTGCAATTGTCGGAAGATGTTTGAATTCCGTATGAACGACGGCAGTTTGCTGAAAGTAGTTGGCTTCAAAGGAGTAAAAACTGGAACAAACAAATTTACCTACAAAACCGTTTTAAACGACACGTTCAACTCGTTATTTACCAATCACACTAAAACACTTCGTCTGCGGAAATAAGAACATGAAACGGACTTGTCCCTGTACTTTGTTAAGACACTTCTTAACAAAAGATTATATATATATATATATATATATATATATATTGTAAATTTGAGGATTGACTGGTTATTCCACACGTTTACTGTTTTGGGTGTTACTTCAAAAATACTGAGCACTCTTAAGTATAAATACAAACCTTCCTTTAAATTACATATAATACATACAAAACTGGTTATTCAGAGTTTTAAATTAATTCCCCCACACATTATATATATATATATATATACATATGTGTCTGGATGAATGCATCTATGCATGTATGTATGTATGCATGTTTGTATGTATGTATATATGCATGTATGTATGTATGTATGTATGTATATATGCATGTATGTATGCAAATATGTATGCAACACTACAAACACTTTCTTTTGGTGAATTTCCATGTTTAATGAAAAATATATATACAGGGAATTCTTACCATCTCAATGTTGAGATGGTAAGAATTCATGTATGCATGTTTGTATGTATGTATATATGCATGTATGTATGTATGTATGTATGTATGTATGTATGTATGTATGTATGTATGTATGTATGTATGTATGTAAATATGTATGCAACACTACAAACACTTTCTTTTGGTGAATTTCCATGTTTAATGAAAAATATATATACAGGGAATTCTTACCATATCAATGTTGAGACTTCCTGAAAACATATAGACCTACTCTATACTAATGTACGATGTATAAAACTATCAGTTAACTTACAATGGTTTAGAAATACTGATGCTAATTTTAAATTATACAATGCATGCCATAAAATGCTTGCGATAACTGCTGTAAAAATGATGACCATAATGACTGTAATAAACCGGAAACTACGCTGATTTTGATGTTACTGATGATGAAGGTAAAAATCACTATGACGACGTACTGCCAAAAAGCTGAAAAACTCTGAATAGTTGCTAGGACGTTCACAAAATCTCCAGCTGGGGTCATCCTTACTACACTACATCCATGCACATACCAATAATACATACTGTAAAGTTGTATAAATATACCGTATACATACACATATCAAACGCCTTAAATAGTGACAAATGTAAGAACGCTGAACAACAGTTCATAACTGAAAACATCTGAAACTTTCATGTCATGCTTCATCGTAAAACAGACACATCTGAGAGGAGGCAAAAATGGCCTCGATGTTCTTGAAATCATCCAAATGGGTTATTTACGAGATTATTATATTGGCGTTTCGTTATCCAGCGATCTGTAAATACCCACCAGCGCACAAGAACAAGTAGTCTGGTACCTAGATCCCAATGCAATACTGGCTAGCTACCACAGCAACCATACATTTTCAATAAATCGCAACTCTACACAGGCTCTAAAGAAATTATGGATTTAGAACTTTTCAAATGCTGTTTAATACTAACGACAGGCTTTAAAAAATTGACTCACACCAGGTGATGTATATAATAACACCTCATTCTAACATCTTCTAAATATTTCCAAAACCCGAAGAAATTTTTCCTCCAAAGATCCATATTGTGGGTGTTCTTTACTGAAATTTACACCCAGCAAAAAAAAAAGATACAGGTAAGAAAATTATTTAACCAGCCCCAACGACGAGTGAACCAGGTAGTTACAGAAAACACAATACCTTCTGATGGAAAACTAAATTATGGGTAAGGCAAAAATTACAGTCGTCTGACGTGTTGAAAATAGGATTGAAGAGCAGTAGAAAATGCTCTCATGAGATTCCCATAAACTAATCTCTTACAAGTAATCAAGGGCATAACAGTAACTACTGTACGTCTCTGTCATAGGAGGTTTACTAGCAGCCTATTATCTGCTTATCACCTGATTATTTAATAACGTCAGGGCAATATGTTGGCAAAACGTGTTGTAAAAGTAACACCATTACTTAGTATCTAGTTCTATACTGGAAAACTGTGTTGTTAATTCAAAGATAACTTTCTACACAGCATAAGTAAATCCTATTTTTAACTTGTATAAATGTTTAATAAGTATATGTGGCCTCCAAAGCTCTTTCCATAATGCATGGGAAATGATGAAAATGAAAGATGTCTTTATCAACCATTAGCAGCACACCAGTTTGATTATATTTCAGCAAAAACGGAAAAAAATAGGCGTCAACAGTATCTAATGTGCCATGTAGCACTGGGCTTGTATGAAATCTATGTGCCATGACGACAATCAAAACGAAAATAAAAAAAACCCCTACATTAACACCCTTGGGATACATAAAAAGGAGAGAGCATTGAAGTGATTCGATCCCTGCACTTCTTTCCGTTTTTTCTCACTGCTCAGAACGTTTCGGACTTACGAGATTTAAACTCATGCAATTTGACAAATAAACTCCATGGTATTTTACTTTACACTTTAACGTGCAAAAAGCTGGAGGCCAGAAATATCCTTGTACCTGCAAGTTTAGGGTTCACAAGCTAATCACACCGGCAATAATTTCTCCTATGACCCTCAAGTTTCATACCAAAAAACATATCATTTCTGTTTTCCTTCCATTGCATATTATTATCCTACTGATGTTTATATAAACGTAGCATTCATTTGAAAGCAAGTTTAGCTAACAATGGAAAAAAGCACTGTCTACACCAACATACTGAAAGTAACCAAAGAATGCAGCGGGTAAATGTCGGCCAAGACTTTCCTCAATAAATTGCTCCATACGTTCATACAGAACGTTGTTTAAGTTCTCATTATTAATGGTTTCTATTCCCGCCTTTACAAACATCCATGTTCAAGGATAAAATTTACAAACTTTTACCAAGAAGTTTAAAATACATGAATTTATCTTCAACTGGTATTAAAAAATGTAAAGAAATCTTTATCAAACCTTGGCTCATTCAATATCTTGAGTGCAATTTCAGAATATGAAAAGCTATTTTAACTCCACATGCATTCTGACATGCAGCCATTTATGAAGACAAGGGGCATTTTTTGGTCATAGTTCAATTATGCCTATTAGTATTTACCAACAAGTATTTTTGACTATGAACTCCAAAAGCGCTGCTGGTTGTTCAAAAATAAACCAATTATCTTTTATTAGGATTTAATAATACACATCTCATCCGAATATCATATCGCCACTCATGTTTCAACGAATTTCAGTGCCATGTTGCACAACCACTGTCTATCTTCAACCGATTCACCGTGGCTTTATTCAAAATATCTGATCAAGTTATTAAGATCCATGCACCTTTGTTTAGCAGGAACAAAATTCGGCTACTTTGATAACAATCTTCATACAATCTTGAGTATTAACAGCTGATAAATCCAAGAATATTAACTTCGGCTGATTGGTAGCAAGCTGGTCATAGAGACGAATGTGATAGCAGTATCGCTTTCCAAATAGCAATCAATATTCGGAACTTTACACTCAGTTTTACCAGCTTCTCGCCTTCTCAGTAGTCGAATCCTTAGCTTTCCTGATATACTTGTGGCTCTCTTCAAAATACAGTTATATTTAAGTGGAAAATGTATTGTTCCTTACGAAAAGAAAAATATTATTACGCTGTTTGGGTTTTGATGTACAGGCTCTTTTGCTCTTTTGTACAGGCTCGGTAAAATCTGGCATGGAGCATTTGACCTGTTTAGCTGAATCCCTCATCAATTCGAAAGACATGCCAAGAAGCAGTTTCCATAATTTTCTCAATTTATAAGGGATAAACCCTCTAAAAACACACTTTCAAAGTTACTTGGATAACCCTTTTTCTCTGATCAACAGCGCACAAAAAAGCTATGGATCCTAGACTGTAAACAAATTACAGAACTTTCCTATATTTAAACTTTATATATCAATCTGTTTTTCAACCTTTAGTTCCCTCCCTAGCCAACCAATGTAACTTATGGGGAAGCCAATACTTTGTTTAAAGATTTCCAATTTGTGGGTAGCTGAAAAAAAATTATAGCTAGGTGTAGCATTTGCTAAATATAACTACTAATATCACCTATTAGATTTTACTTGTGCTCAAACATTTCGTTTGCTTAACCCAAATCACATTAATTTTTGTCTAATTTATTGGAGTAAGCTGATTTTCATCCACTTCGTAACACCGGAAAATTCCACTGTATTCAGTCTCATTTTCTTAAAGTTCTTCTGTGTGATTGTTCTTACTTGGATCCATTTCAAAAACCTGGTGCTCTTTGGTCAGTGGTAAAAGAAAACCTGATAAAAATTTTAAGTATTTTTTCCTTTCTGCGATTAGGAGTTGTCACAGCGAATTCTGTTTCTACAAAGGGCACGATCATGTGCGTCTTCGCTCTGCAGATTCTTTTCTGACATCTTGTCATTGCTTAGTGATAAGTAAAATGTCCAATGAAGCCTGAAATTATCATCTTGTTTTTGATAACGTTATAAGCAACAATTTGACCCAGAGGTCAGTGCTGAAGTACTTTGGCACACACGATGGCGAACCTTAAGGAAATGACGACAAAGATGATGACGTCATTGAAGGCAACAGTAACAATAGGTATGGTTAATGTCTCTTAACCATCAAACCACCCCACTCTATTAAAACCTATCAAAATACAAAATTTAGGTGGGAAAATCTGGCACGAACAGCAGCATCAACGTAAAGATGTACCTATTATCACTGTACACCCAGCGATACCAAAATTGTACAACTCGAAGTAATTGCCTTAAAGAGAATGAGATGCTCCCTGAATACCATTTACATTAAAAAGGCATCTATTGATACAGCAAAAATCAAACAATAAGGCCATTGCAATCAATGGGAATTGAATGGCCACAAGTCAAAAAGCATGCATGAAGAGCTTACCTTGACCAGGGAAATGCACATACCTGATTTAATATTTTACAAGTTTACTGCGATTGAGAGCCAAAGGCCAATTAATGCTCTGATATGCCAACAATACGTCGTGGTCTGATTTGGGCATTTAACATTACTTGCAAAGCCGTGGTATTCTGCTATCGATTTTGTGCAGAAAAAGGGCGTAAAATTATTAGTATTTCTTCAGAAAATGCTTTGTTAATGGCTGTCCTACAATCCTGTTGAAGTTATCTTCGTTTACATTAATAAATGTGAACTTTTCAACCTCTTTTACTTGCTTGAAAGCCAGGTCCATCCGATATCCCTATCTGTGCTGTAACGCAATGAGGCCTTATACTGTTCTGTAAATATTTTTGTGGTTGCCTAATTGAAAATAATCTGATCTGAACAACATCTCTCCTTGCTCTACCACGTGCAGTAACAATATACTAAAATTGAGTTCTTTAATTTCAGTGACTAGAACTTACTGTACAAAGGTCACACTAACAAATATAGTTCCCTATCACATTGGTCTCGGCCTGATACCATTACTAGTGGAGTTCCGTCGCACTAACAAGAATTAAGATGTCCTTAACATCTACACTGATTGTTGACAATTCAAGTTTTTTATCGTTTAATCTTTGAGATGAGGTGGTAAAGCATTCATTAAAAATGAATCCGTGAATTATATTTCAATAGGGAACCTTCATTCTCTTTGTCATTTTATATTTTCAATATGTTATTGCTCAAGTCAGAGCCACAACAGAAACAAATCAACCACAAATATTATTATTCACACCAGACTCGCTTTCAGCACAGTTCTAAGCAAAAAATTTTGACCTAGTACAAGCAACAGTTGCTTCCGTCAAATGTTACCCGAGCAATGCAAAATGACAAATGTTAATTTTTAATCCGCACATCCCCACCTACAATTGTGATTCTGCAACAAACAATTGCATAAAAAGAGTTAGGTCACCCCACTTTTCTCCCATAACGTCGAGGGTACATCCTTATTTTACCACACAAAATATACATTTTTCCTATCAAATAATTTTGTCCTCAATGGTGTTCGATATAAGAATATTTTGAAAGCCAGGGGTATTACACCACATTTAAAACCGAAGGCTAACTAAGACTACTCAACTCCAACATTATCAAATTTCAAGGATTACCAGTTTATTTGAACCCGACTAAAATTACACTTATTGACTAGCAAAATTTCATTCCCCCCCCTCCCTTTTTTTTTACCGTTAAAAACATGGAGGCATAAAGACACTACTTGCATGTGTAAAGGCAAAACATAAAAATAAAATTAGGCCAATAATTGACCTTAGACTAAGATACATCCAATCCATATCCTAGAGGAAAGGGTGGACGTACAAAGGAGCAAGTTACAAAGGAGCAAGTTACAAAGGAGCAAGTGGTATATTAGAGCAAGTGTCAAAGGAGCAAGTAGAAATAGAGCAAGTTGCACCATGTACATCTACATGTGCATGAATTATGTTATACTATGGTGTACATTGTATAGTTGGCCAATAATTGCAGACATGTACATGCATACGCAGATGTATGTACATGTACATGGACGGTGGACGTACATTGTAGCAAGATACAACTGTACAGATAGACCTTGTATATGTACATCCTATTGTATTGCAATATATACATATATACATATATACATATACTTGCTCCTTTGCCACTTGCTCCTTTGACGCTTGCTCAAATTAACTACTTGCTCCTTTGTAACTTGCTCCTTTTAACGGGAACCGAGGAAAGCACTCGAAAGCCAANTACAAAGGAGCAAGTTACAAAGGAGCAAGTGGTATATTAGAGCAAGTGTCAAAGGAGCAAGTTGAAATAGAGCAAGTTGCACCATGTACATCTACATGTGCATGAATTATGTTATACTATGGTGTACATTGTATAGTTGGCCAATAATTGCAGACATGTACATGCATACGCAGATGTATGTACATGTACATGGACGGTGGACGTACATTGTAGCAAGATACAACTGTACAGATAGACCTTGTATATGTACATCCTATTGTATTGCAATATATACATATATACATATATACATATACTTGCTCCTTTGCCACTTGCTCCTTTGACGCTTGCTCAAATTAACTACTTGCTCCTTTGTAACTTGCTCCTTTTAACGGGAACCGAGGAAAGCACTCGAAAGCCAACAAGTTTCACAACCTACCTGTTCGAAGAAAAAAAATAATGCTCATGGGAAGATATCTTACAACGAGAATCAACAACTCTATTAGGATGAAGGTACAACAAACTGCGTTGATACCAGTGACGAAACCATATCACAACGATAATACCTATAGAAAGGACTAACTTTCAGGAAATTGGATTCTTTAAAAAAAGTAAGTTATCACTGTGCTTGGAGCATTCTACACAAAAAGTCATAAGTGGAAGACAAATAACGATAGGATTAATCGCAATTTACCATCATCTTTACTTACTTTCCAGACTATATTTTGTAGAGCAACTATTGCAACCTACACACCCGGAGCTATTTTTATCAGGATTTCATGTTCTTTCACTTGTTTTCGTTTTACGTTTTATGGTTTTTCAGCTTGAAATTCAATCAACTCCAAACCTACCGATAAAAGTATTGCCGGTTTTGATTCCAAGTAAAAATTCTTTTCACCAATCCAGTATATTTTTTCAATGAAACTATGTATGCAGGGACCTGCGCAACGGGTATAAGAATGTTAAGCTGTCTTTGTCTAGCGACAACACATACCTCTACTGAAAGATGATCTACAGGTATTTTCAATATAAGTATGTATTGGTGCATTGAAGCAAAAGATGTCTTTACTGCAGCACTCTCATGCAAAGCTAGGAACAGTGGGAGAAGAGTGCATAGGTACAGAGACGGTAAAAGTACAAAGGCTCCAAAATCCAGCCCACCCAACGAAAACAAGCTCCGTCATTCCTTGGATTAGCAAGATACTAACGCAAGTCTCTCTCTAATTTCGTAGAAATTCCAGTGCCATTGACAGACTTGACGAGGAAATGTCAGCTGAGTAAGATCAACTGGGGCGAACCACTGCAGAAGCACTCGAAAGGCTAAATGATATCCTTACAAAAACAACAGCTGTACGAATCCCCAGTTTCGAACTGCCATTTACTTTACAAATTGATAAATTCGAGAGGTATATTTACCGTAAGTTTTTATTGCAAACAGGTCAGAGGCCATCAACTATTCAGAAGAGTAAGTTTGATACTCTTCGTATTGCAAGGTGGGGTGGTCTTCGTTCTTACAGAAATACCACTTTATTATTTAAGGTATGGAGGGTCGAATGTGGCTGCAGACTATATGAATAGCCCCAGTATGTAGACTTCTAAGTACGTTGACGTTATATTGGCAGTTATGTTTCGAACCTCACGTTTGCGATATTTTTTGAAAATAATCCTGCCGTTTATTTTTGAAAATGGGACAAATTGTCATACCTAAATGTAAGGCCTCCATCTCATGACGTGACGTAATTCAGTGGAACTCAAATCCAAAACATTTTTGACAATCTTGTGTTATTATTTTTACCCAGGAACTATTATATTATATTGTTTTTAACACTTTAGAAAACAGTGTGTTTGGTACAAGTGCGGAGAAAAAATTCTATCGTGACTGCGTGGTTTGGATAGTTGTACTTTGACCAAATCTGTATTTATGGACTGATTTTTGTAATTCAGGAAATGAAAAATGAGAAATTGTTAAGAACTGATAGTGGAAACAGCTAATTTGGGTCTCACGCTTCTTCGTCAATAGCATTAAGCTTACCTGGACTTGGTGACTACGGATACCAGACAGCAAGAACTATTAACGTCAGTCGAGGGAGTGCTGAAGTGGCGCTACCTTCGACAAGCACAAACGTCACATTTCAAAGTGCGATAGAAAAGATCTAATTTCACGCCCAGGCATTTGAAATATTCGCATATTTGAATATTTAAACTTTCGAGTCGTTTCAAACTATGTCATTCGTAGTTTTAAAAATATCTGCTTTAGTGTTAGACCATTGAAGAAGCAGTACTGTATAACCAGCTAGGAAGTCAGAAAACTACAGCTATGACGGAAGAAACAACAATTGCTAACAGCTTCACCGAGTAATGAATAATTCACACCTGTACGTTATACTTCGGATGCCCGCATTGTTGTTACTGTAAAGAAAATTAAACTTTTACATGCGGCTGCGGGCATGTCAAGGGGTGTTTTGCGTTAGTCACTTCCTTTATCCTCATCATCGTCATCATCACACCATCATCATTATCATCGTTGGCATTTACCTTGCAAGCAACTCCCTCAGTCCCATTGGTGTACTTCATAGTCCCCTCCTAAAATTCAATTCTCCTTTACTTGCACAAAAATTTCTATAATTTGTATTCGATAGTAATATAAATTATTAACACCACTTAGTTCTTTCTTTTGAGGAGCCGTGGCTTAATGCTCAGTGCAACTGCACCGTAACCAAGAGGTTCCAGGTTCGATTCCCCGAGCGGGCCACTTTGGAACTTCACAAAATAAAAAGCCATTGGTTGGCGTCAGGAAGAGCATCCAGCCAAGAAATTTCTTATTGCCAAACCCAAGTCCCTCTGAAGGGCACTGTCTGAACCCCAGTTACTGGGGGAAAATGACGTTAAAACAAAAAAAAATTAGTTCTTTCTCTTTAGGTCAAGTGAAACAAATAAAAAAACGTTAAGCCTTCTACGCCGAAGGTCCATTAGGCAATTTTCCTGTTACTATGCTTGTACAAATACATTTACATTAAAGAATCTTTTAAAGAGTCTTATATGCTTAACATTATTCCTTTCTAGGAATAATGTTAAGCATATAAGGATATAACCCAAATCCATTTCAAATAAAGTAGATATTCCTGAAGGTCGAGCTTTATCTATGAATGACGTGGCAGGGTTTGGTTACTCAACATCTAAAATGAACTCTAATACATCAAACATGTGTGCAATGGAAATACATGGAAGCATCTCATACAAAAACAAAACATAAACAAAAATAATAAGCAAATTTACGATAGTGCTTATGCTAATATGAAAAACGTCATGAAATCTTATTTATTAAGTACATTTAGTAAGTAAGGAAGGAAGTAAAGGAGTAACGAAGCTTTTTTTGAATCTATTTCTTGTTACAAGCTTAAAATAATCGGTTTCCATCAAGGACACAAGATCGAAACTAAACAATTCAAAACAAAATACCGCAAAACACATTAGACAAAAAAATACAATTTCAACAAAGTCATTTTAAAATTAAAGCCTTTCGACTCATTTGGAAAATCTCGGTTCTAGTACATAGTGTCATAGCCCTTATTCTTAAACTTAAAAAGTTTCAATATAACTAAATGCAGATATATTTTGCATTCGTCTGCCATGATGAACTGTTTCGTGTTCGTTGAATATCAGTTGTTTAGTGAAAGTTCATAGTCTTTTAAAGTCATATTTAAGTGCACTTACTATTATTAAAATCATTTAAAAGAATGTAAGTAATTACGCTTTCTCTTTCATTATTATTGTCGTATGTACAATAAAATAGTCCGGTTCTCGAACAAGAACAGGAGGAATAAATACTTCAAAGAAAAAAAAATTTCCAAAATTTCAAAAATCTAAAACTACAGAAAGCATGAAAGAATTTTTTAGAACAGATTTCACATTTAAAATTCCTATAAAAATTTAGACAATTTTTACTCTTGCTGATATTGTTATGCTTTGTACTTTTCTTGTTAAGTTTTTCATTTCCATATAGTCAAAGTCTAATCTTCCTAATTTAGTTTTGAAGTCTTTTGGAATGTAGTCAGAGGCACCGACTACTATTGGGATCATTTGGAATTTGTAGTCGTGGTAAAGCATTTGTACACTTTTAAGGCCAGCTGTGAAGTTGTCAAATTTTTCCTTCGTTTAATTCGTGTTTGCGTCAGCGGGATCGCTTATCTTGACAACTGCAACATCTTTGTCTGTTCCATTAAAGCATGTCGGCTTTGTTGAGACGCAATTTTCTACATGTCTTCATTGAAGCGTTCCACCAGTGATCATAGACCCCGTGTTTTCGAATAAATTTATCCTCGTTGGGAAACTGGAAATCTTCGCCTATGTTTTTTTAAATGTGAAATTTTAACCAGCTTAGGGACATCCTGGCGCAAGGGCAAACAGTACCGGCTTGACATCATTGGGTAACAACTGATGATGTGGTGATATCTTCAATATTTGATTTACAAAGACGGTATTTGTTGTTTACGGTAGGTGGCGAGCTTGTATCTCGCTCTCTCTATTGTAGAAAATTTATTTCATAGAAATCTCTTGTTTTTGTATTGCAACATCCACATGCTGCGATACCTGAAGTTAGGTATTTGTACAGCAACCATTGCTGACTGTTTTGTATGTCTATCCCCTTATCCCTGTCAATAACTTTTTGGACAAAGCTATGGACGACTTTCTGTTTGCAGCTAGTTGTTTTCACTTCCTGAGTTTGTCGTGTTATCTTCCTATCAGTTTGTTTCAGTGTTTCATCAGATGTAGTCGCCATCTGGTGAAAAGTTCTATTTAAACTCTTTCTTTGTTTAGTTGTCACGACGTAATCAATGTTCTCGTCCTGCGTAACGTTAAGTGTTACCCTCCCCTGCAGAGTAGATCATTCAATTCTTTGGGTACCTTACAGTTCACTTGTTTCCACCATGTATCTTGATGCAAGCACATTTGTTCACAACAAATTGGAGATTAATGTCTTTGGAACAGTGGTTAAAATGTCAAGGAACTGAATGTGGTTGTTTAAAAAGACTGAAAACGGCTTGAGATCGTCAACAAAGAACTTGTGTGTAATGTTAGTTAGTTAGTTAGTTAGTTAGTTAGTTAGCTAGTTAGTTATTAGTTAGTTAGTTAGCTAGCTAGTTAGTTAATTAGTTAGTTAGTTAAGTAAGTACGTAAGTAAGTAAGTAAAGAAGGAAAGAAGGAAGGAAGGGTTTAAGTATGTAAGTAAGAACCAAAGAAAATAAATACGGAGTACGGAATAGTACGGAAGACATAAAATCCTTGGGCAAGAGTGTTAAAATTAACGGAATAGTTTTTCACCCACCTAACTGTTTTAAGATTTGAGTAGTACAACACACCAAAATCCATCTTCTTAAACTTCAATAAAAGGACTGCGTGAAAAGGGCTCTTAAATAGAGCTCAAATAAATCTGAATGTGGTTTCTGATAAACGAATAACGGCAACTTAAATCATAATATTAGAAGCCAATTTTATGATCATCAAGTTAATGTTATCTGACAAAACCGTAAGGTGAATTTTTGAGGTTAGATATCAAAACAACCTCACTTAACCCCAACCTTAAGCAAGGAGAGGGTGCACAAAGATATGTTGGTTCCCACTTACGTTTCCTAGATTGAAATGAAGATATATCAGGTCTTGTAAAATATAATGAAATAAGGGGCAAATAATAACAGTCGTGAACAAAATAATAAATAAATACATAAATAAACAAATAAATAAACAAACAAAACAAAAAACAAAAATAATAATAGTAATAATAATAGTGGGGGAGCATCATATCTAGGTGTCGTGAGCGTGGATCTCTTGTTCTGAAGGGCTGAGTACCGAGTTCTTACTTTGTTACTTAGTCCTAAGGTCTTGGGTGAAGCCTCGCTACGGAGACCGTTTTAAGCAGAACGGGTCACCTAAACTGGGAAACCTAAACAGGTCCCACCTGCAAG
>RDPX01000113.1:1737529-1754816 GCA_003991215.1 Morbakka virulenta | reverse complement strand
TATATATATATATATATATATATATATATATATATACACGCACTTCCATAATACATAACTGGAAAAATGGTCGTTAAAATTAAAAATTAAATGAATACACACATACGCATGACCAGAGTGGTTCGCAACATAAAGAAATATAAGCATCCTCAATCTGACAGGACTCCAATCCACCCACAAGTACTACCTGACTGCACGCCAAGACACTATATACTTCAAAGGTCGATAAGCTGGCCATATGTTCACAAGAATTGATGCCGATAGCCAAATCATGTCAACAAAACAAGGAGAAAACAAAAAAGGAATCTGGGAGTGCATTATCATTTTGAAGATATTGTAACATAAAATGAAATAAGAATGTGGTAAAGAATTTTGTTCATTGCTTTTTTATTGGAAAACTGTCAGTTACGTGCATGAAAAAGTGGTTATCTGAATCTCAATAGATGGGCTGCTTCCACACATAGAGGTAAATTCTTGTTATGGAGGTCGACAAAGATAATTCACGTATTTTACACAAAGATTATCAACAACTACCACTCTTCACTCAATCGGCTGATTTTAATTCATCATTTCGTTCGGAACAGCGCCTGTTGTGTCACACGAGAATTATGTAACTGAAAATAATAATTTATTTAACCGGGCAACCAAAAAGTAAGTGTCTCATCAGCAGGTTTCAAAACATATACGAGACCAGGTAGTGACAAGCATATTTGCTTAGCTTGCACGGGGAAGAAGTTTCAAAACAGCAGAGCGACGTTTTCCTTTAATAATTTTTGGGTTTTAAATCTTAACTAGGGCTATTTATACAAAAATATATTGGTAAAAATGAAAACGTCACATATAAATCCTTTTTATTTGCAAATGAGATTGTATACTACTCTAAACTTTATAAAGTAGGTTTATCCCAAGCTCGACACCATGTGGCTTATCAAACCTAATGAGTCTAATTTAAAGCCATTACTACACAACAGGTTTTTTCCAACGCTCTATATTCTCTCTCCCTTCAGTCTTGGATGATGTTCACAACTTTTTGTTTTTATATACAGCATATGATATATATATAATACATATATATAAAACGATACAGCAGAATAATCAAAGAGCAGATCAAAAAGGCATTAGTATTCTATGGGGGTTAAAGAACTTATAACAACGCCATAAATTTCTCAGCGAATTCTTCCACTAAAAAAACATTGTGAAAGTATACTGGGTTTTGTTGGGGCTTTTTATCATGTTTAAGAAGCATAAAGGCATAAAGTCACAAAATGTATGGCGCTGTGAGGGGGAAAAAAGACAGAAAAAAAAGGTTAGGTCAAGAGATAAGACTTGACCTCAGACTTAAAAATATTCAACCCAAATGATCGAGGAAAGCACTTAGAAGCCAAAGAGTTCCACAATTTAGCTCTCCGAGGAAAGAAACTGCATTCGTATAAAGGCTTCTTACAATGATGAACAAAAGGTGCAAAAGGATGCTGACGTTGCGGAAAACGAGTTAAACTAGATGCTACTAAATGACCAGGTGCCGCTGAGGAAAGCTCATTAGAATACTTGCAACGATAATACCTATATACCTATATTATCAAAAGTGGTGGTTGTAACAGAAACGTGTTACTCATATTTCTCATTGCACCAGAAATGCAACAGAAGTTGATTCCGACGAATAACAAACAAATTGGAGCACTTCTGCTGTATAAATCTGGAGTTCTTGTAAACACGTCACTATTACATAGTTACTAATGACAACATTGTAAACTAGCAAAAAATTCATAAAGCTTTAAAATCACAAAAAAAACCCAATATACCTGTCACTATTCGGTATCTTTGAGAACAATAAGAAAATACTGCGACAGCATCTAATAAAACCTCCTTAATTGATTGTATATTCACAACGATGAGATGACCATTTTGTCAGCTCTAAAATTATTGACCGCACCAAATCAAAATGGAAAGAATTGCAACTGTTTAGTCACTGTGGACTGAAAGCAAACATTAAAACAAAATTCGTGTGACTCTGCACTAGCACTTCACTCGTGTTCTGGTCGAAATTGCCTCATTTGGATGCAATAACAACCCGTCAATTAAAGTACTGAATAATCTTTTAAAAGAACTTTGACTCATTAAGTAAGTAACAAAAGGGTATTAATTAAAGAACTCTGCCTGTATTTCAAATCTCTCATTCCCTGTCATGTTTTAAGCTAAAACAGAATCGGTGCATTATAATTGGCTCAACTGCTACACAGTTAAGTACTGACAAATCTAAACCCATTAGATCAACGCTTTAGTAAGGATAATCAAAGGAAGTCCGTTGTATAACAACTTAAAAGACTGCTTGCTATCAAACTGGACTCCTATGGTAAATGGAGGTGTCATCAAGATAAGAAGTCATTGATAGGGAAATATCGTTATCACTCTATCTTTTGTAAGAAAAGATACTGATCTGGTGTTTGACAGAAAAAATTCTAAATGCTACTTAAATATTGTAGTGTTCATCACACAAGAACTGCTTTGTACGAAATCATACTTCGGTTAACCCAATAGGAAACTGCTTCGTTATGTAACTAGGACATGCAGTAAGGCGTTCGGAATAATGTTGTTTGCATTAATGTTTAAGGGATCTTTTTGACCTGGTTTTGATTTACAAGACAAGGTGGTATATTTCTGTATCTACAAACGATATAGTTATAATTTAACAATCGGATACAAGCATACAAGTTCTATAAGCATTGTTATAACGCTACTTAAAGCTTCATCCCTCCGACAAGCATCGGGTAACTAGCATACATACGTTCTTGCAAAATTCCAGTTCATATGATTATCAAAACTCAGATAACTTGAAATTTGTGAATAAACAAGTATAGAGCTACGCCTTAACATGGATGGGTAACAATTTTTAATTTAACTCTTTTTAACTCAAACTCATTAAAAATGACAGTTTTTCTCTTTGGCCATAAGTCTCCCTTTCTCCATATTCTGTAGTTCTGCACTCCGACAGTTAACCCAAAAATTAAAAAATCTTTTAAATGACGAGGTTCAAAATTAATGGTATTCTTATTTCAAAGTAGTAATTTTCAAGTAGTAATGGTGGAAAAATACACATATATATATACACAAANGATTATCAAAACTCAGATAACTTGAAATTTGTGAATAAACAAGTATAGAGCTACGCCTTAACATGGATGGGTAACAATTTTTAATTTAACTCTTTTTAACTCAAACTCATTAAAAATGACAGTTTTTCTCTTTGGCCATAAGTCTCCCTTTCTCCATATTCTGTAGTTCTGCATTCGGACAGTTAACCCAAAAATTAAAAAATCTTTTAAATGACGAGGTTCAAAATTAATGGTATTCGTATTTCAAAGTAGTAATTTTCAAGTAGTAATGGTGCAAAAATACACACATATATATACACAAATATACATACATACATACATACATACATACATACATACAAACATACATAAATAGAAACATACATACATACATAAATACATGCATACACACAGATTGATAGCAAGTGATATGTAAGATGGTATTGACTACTTTAGGACGGAATAACGTTCTTGACTTTTGGTCCTTTGTGGTGTAATTGTATTGAGATGGTCATCGTTACTTTGCCAATCCTAGATCCACCACTGAGTCTTATAGCAGTCAGTGTCGGCTAACATATGACTGTCAAAACATTTATTTCAATCACATTACAGCCTGAGTAGTGTTGCTGATATCGCCATGCATACTTTCCTAACAGCGCTAAGATTATAATCAGAAAATGTTAACTTGCTATGCAACTGCTTTTATATTAATTATCTCGATATAAATATGATTTGAAACTTGCGTAGTGATACGAAAAATGTCTGCTACCTGTCAAGAATAGACATAACATTGGAATGAAATGGAAATACACAGGGGACCGATAGGTCTAAGCAGTGCGTTTCATGCAATGGCAAGTGGCAATGCTTCATTTACGAAGGTGTTAATTCAATTTTATTTCCTCAGTGTCAATGTAGATTCCCATTAAAAATGAGTTAAAATGCTTCCCAGTATCCATTAATTAAAAGAAACTTATCTATTTAGATGGAACGCTGGCCATTTCTCTTAATATTCTTTCAACCGTTATCTTTTATTTCTTTTAAGTGCAATTCATCTGTTTTTCCATCTGGTTTTCCATCTGGTTTTTTTTGTTACTAAGCAGTCCAGTGTTATTTTTCTTGTTGACAAAGTCAAAATACATACCAAAATATGCATAAACTGTCATGAAAATTTGCAGCCTAAACATCTTAAGGTCCTGTTTTCTGAAAATGAACATGTACGTTTTCCACCATAAAGATGTTATGTAGACCAACTATAATAGCTCGTATGGTTAAGAGCATGAGGGGCACATCAATGGCTTATCATAGGACGGGTTTGGTGATTTAAAAAACAATGCGATTATTTTACCACGTCTCCATGACCAATACTGATCAAGTACTAACAAGTCTCGAGTCAATTAGTTCTTTACTCCCATTATGAGTTCGTTCGGTGTTATTTAGAAGTAAACCAATAACTAGAAATTGCGAATTGCTTCGTAAAATAGTCGTGTGATTTATGCCAGTCACTACCTCATACACATGTCATGTGTGTGTATATATAATAGTAAATATATAACCTTGTGATGGCGATAAGCTGTTAAGTAAACATCGTCTGACGTTATCAAATTGCATTAAAGTGTAAGCCATTTTCTTCTGAATGTTTGTTCCGTGCCGCCATGAGTCAGCAGAACTTAACGATCTCAGTGGTGATCAGGGGGGGGGGGTTCCTGCTACTTTAAGAATAAATAAAGTAAAATAGTACTTTCTGGAGTATTCTTTGTAAATAGACATTAGCAATAAACAAGGTCCCAAGATCTTGTAAACCCCACTTCAAGCTTTGAAAATACTTAATGATATTTTGTGGTCAAAACAATAGTGACCCTTCGCTCCAAGTTATAAGTTAGATTTTTCAAGCAAGCAACCTTCCAATAATTACTGTATTGTCAATATGGATTTAAAATTCCCTGCAAATTAGGTATAAAACAAATCTTATCTAATACCTACACTCAATCCTTTACTTCCACAGCAAGAAACTCGGTTAGCGTAACCTAAGAGTGGTAAGGATTTCACCCAGGCAGTCGGGGTTCGATTGTAGAAACTCACTCTCCCCCCCCCCCCTTTTCCCTCTTTTAAATTTAATTTGCGCATGGGAAGAAAAAATTAGACCACGCCATAGTTTATACCTTTGTAACAATGAAAAGACCCTATTTAACACCAAACCAAGCACTAAGTTCTATTACTACAATCAACGTTTCTTTCCAGCAACTGCTTGGTTAGAAAAGGGACCAAAATCTTCAAGATCACGTTTTCAGTGGTGGTGCATCTTCCCTTTTGTCGAAGTTAAAAACTACCAAGCAAATATTAATATAGGTAGACGCACACATTCGCACATGAATGCAAAAAAGTGATATCAACAATGAAACCAAAAATACGAAGGAAATTAATTTTTTATATTATCCTTTTTCCGATATTTCGAAAATTTCGATTTCGACATTTTGGGAGAGGCAACAGTATTACAACTGTGACAAATAATTTTTCCTAATCATTTACTGTCTTGCTTTCACAGTTCCATACACTGTGACTTAAGGCCTTGTATGGCTCAACATAAAAAAGATGTCAAATGTTCAAATTTTCTTTTACCATAAGTCAAATTTTAAACTCTTCCTTTCATTATCACTTGGCCGATAAAACCAGAATCAGTGTGAGCTCACTTGACAAATTTGACAAAAAAAGTTTTCAGAAGTAACTCTTTCACAGCCATAGCTTAGTGATGATCGCACTTTCGCTATAACAATGAGGTTCAGAGTTCGATTTCCCGAGCGGGCAAAAAGCTTTGAAGTTGTAGAAAATGAAATGGCCATTGGTTGGGGTCTGAAATGACATTCGGTTACTAAATTTCTCACTGCCACAACCCTGAAAGGCACCGTCTGTGCCCTGGATTTGGAAAAAATGACGATGTGTGTGTGTGCGTATGTGTGTGCGTATGTGTGTGCGTATGTGTGTGCGTATGTGTGTGTGTGTGCGTATGTGTGTGCGTATGTGTGTGTGTGTGTGCGTATGTGTGTGTGTGTGTGCGTATGCGTGTGTGTGTGTGTGTGCGTATGTGTGTGCGTATGTGTGTGTGTGTGTGCGTATGTGTGTGTGTGTGTGCGTATGCGTGTGCGTATGTGTGTGCGTATGTGTGTGCGTATGTGTGTGCGTGTGTGTTTTAAGCAATAGATAACCTGACAGATGAGAAGTGCTTCCTTAAGTATTTTCTTATTCAAATTCGCACACAGCACCCATTGTTTAACCACTGGCAAAAAAGCAATTTCCAAAACTTTGTTGCACAGCAGATGGCCTTTCTGACCTTACCACCAACAAGTAAGTGGGTAACGAGGAAGTCTGAACAATATATAAAAAAACACATTAAACATGCACTTTGTAATGTTTGACAAAATAATAAGTTTGGTTGTGAAATATACAGCATCAGAAAACGATGGAAGATATCATATCTAAAATTACGGTATTCAAAAAATGTGAAAAACAGTCCCAATGGCTATCACAGTCGAAAATTTTCACTTGAGCGCCCCATTCTTCACCATTCAAGTAAAAGACAAGGTTCCAAAATCGTCTGGTTAAGGGTATTGGTCATGGCAAGGGTATTAAAGCAATAAAGTATAAAAATATATAGTGCAATACTATGTATCTAGTAGACGTAAAGTTTGGAAACTAATAAATTTTTTTTTCCTTCTCTGTTCTTTCCTTCTTTCATATTGACCGACTCTTACTTCGTTGAGCCGTTCGCACTTTACTTCGTTACTACGTTACTTCGTTCGCACGCTAGATTTATAGTGTTTCTCCATAAAACCCTGTTTCCCACTGTTTTCTGCCATTTGTCTATTATCTCTCCGTATTTTACATGTAAATAATGAAGACCTTATACCCCCCAAAACACACACAAAAATTAATTTGTTCTGCGCATGACAGTGCTGATTACATTGCCTGTAACGGCGTTAACCCCGTCCAACTTCACTCAAAAAGTACAAAATACTTACTGGATCATGTCTGCGATTTGCAAGCTGGAAGATTTTTCAACGACAAATCCATTTACTGACAATATTCGATCTCCGATGAATAAACCTGACCGCCGGGCTGGTGTATCTACATGGTAAAAAAAGCAGGTAAATTCCAATTACGAGAATTCATAAACCGACAGTTCCAATGGACTTGCAGTTAGCATAAACTGCAGCCAAAAAATTCGGCAGCATTTAAAGTAATTTTTATCGCCGTTGACACCCAAGCATCATGAACCAGCCCCTGAAAAAAACCCTCGTACTTCTTGCTCTGAATATCGCAAGTAAATAAGCTTGATTCACAATAGCGTAAAATCGGGGTCTATGTTGTTTCGAGGCACAGTAGAATGTGATTTTGTAACCTTTTTTTCAGTGACATACTAAATTATAGCAGCTCAGCGTTCAAAAAAACCTATAGTCTTCTGTAAAATGTAAAATGTTCCTGTACCGGGGCGTAACGGTCCTATGTGATGGACCCTCTTACCGTCTTCCCAATAACCGAACTCGATATTTTAGTTCAAAAAAATGTGATAACTTTTAACATTTTACCAATGACACCAAGTATAGAAAAGTCCACTTGTACAAAACAAAGCGATTGATTGTGCACATTTCGTTTTTCCAAAAAGAACTTAACTACATCTTAAGAGTGGAACAATCAAATTCTTGTTTCAAGTCTTTTAATCAGAGGTCAAAAATGTCCTGAGCCTTTCAAAACTATGTTAATTTGCAAACCACAATGTAAATTGTGACACACAGTACTCTTTAGAATTCCTAAAAATTCTATTCTTCTCTGTTGAAATTAAGTTTCCTGGTAAAACTTGGTACAGTCACAAATTGGTGTCATGAGTATACTGAACAACGTATTGTCTGACCAAAACCTAAAAAAATTAGAAGTAAAGGTAATATTTTCACACGAGAACCACGTAAAAATGCCCGAAATTTCAACATTAAGCCAGATTGGGCAACATTCCAGTCAAACACTTGAAAACTGTTAACAAAACGCAAGCAGTCGTGACAGCTACTGCAGCTTTTTGCGTCCACGCAAATCTACTTTCATCATTCAAAACTGTCATAGTATTAAAGACCAACTCTATTAACTATTTCATATGTGCCAAAAATATTCTTCTGAAAACAAAGTGATATTAAAAGCCAGATCTAACTTAGGAACATAGTCAGAATCAGAGGTAAATCACTTGACATCTTGCCAGCACGACGTTCCAAGCTGTCATTTTTGTTCAAAACAAAAATTGGCAACATTTAGCTATGATTTAATGAATAGTTATCTAATTTTTAATTTAATCCTTATTCGTCTTTTTCAACAAACTTCTTTTCTTATATAACTTAGGGAGAAAGCAGTCTAAATAAAGTAGTAATAGAATCCGTTAAGCCATAAAAGTAAGACAAGAGTAGCCTTCTTCAATAGCGGTCAGGCCCAATACTTGACCCTAGCCAAGGGGGTGGAGGAATCTGGCTTCCGAGTTAAAAGTATCATTTTCCCATTCATGGCTACTATTTATAGAAGATCACCACAGAAAAAAGGAGTAAGGAGAACAAGCACAGAGAGCACTTTAATCTGCGCGACGGGAAATACATTCTAAGCAAAAACTGATTTCAATATTGCCAGATACCAATGACAAGAGAGTGTGCAGCTGAAATGTTGACTAGGAAGAAGCAGTTTTGAAGGATATAGCTGATTTGGAAGGTACATTCCGTAAAAAAATCCAAAAATATATATACGTAAATATGCAAACACGCCTGCAGTGGAGTATGCAATGTCTTTTTCTTCCCATCTTTCTACATACACTATCTGATTATATCTTGTCAGTTACCATAGGTTCTAAAACGTGTTGAAACACAATATTTAAACCACAACCCTTGACCTTTATTTTCAGATATAGTCAAACGTTAATTCTTCTAAAGCCCCAAAATTCGGTCATTTGACAGGTCTACCATCGTTAGGTGACTTGTTTCCGCCTTTATCTGTAGTATATATGAATAACATTTAAATAATGCCGATATTCTATGGTACATAAAATGGCAAAAATCCATCCATTAAAAGCCAATATACTCCTATCTCTTTGAAACGAAATAAGTCATTTTGCTTCAAATGACTGGTTTCGTTTCAATAGTTTCGTTTAAAACTTGTATTAAGATTTTATTACCACGGACGCAATATACTTCTACAAAGATAAACGTTAAGGCGATTTGATTAACTTTCACTAATTTTCAGGAGATAAAAGAAGGGGAAACGCGTGTATGTTAAATGCTTTACAGGTTCAAGTCAACGGAAACACCTAAATTTATAAACAATATGTGACTTATACGTCATTTAAGGTCAAATGCATCGCTAAATGCGACCACTCCCTACTTACAAGAGCCTCATGACGTCGTCTTGAACAATACCATATCGCTAGAAATTAGTAGCCCAAAAGACAAAAACACAAGCAAAATACTGTCCCGGGCAATGTTTTCAACATAAAGAATATCGATTGGTATATAGTGAATCAAGCAAGAAACATCTGAAAAAATGATGATTAAAATTCCTATTCCTGAATCCGAACTCAAAACCATGCAATCAACTTATGGGCACCAGGGAAACACCTGTTTCTGTAATATAAGCTTGTGTGAAAAGTTAGCGTTTCAATCTGTGGTTAACAGGTCTTACTTCATGAGCCAAATCTCCACATTAAAAAACCAAACCGTATTTCAAATCTTGTATCATAGCAAAAGTCAATATTTTTTGGAAAACGTGCTGTAAGACTAGGATTTGCTTTTGTATGCAGAAGATTACTGCTTATTCTTTGAACACAAAAACATTACCCAAAGAGAGACCGTCCTAAATAGAAATATGGAAATTACACAACAATGAGAAAGGTCTAGATGAATATCTTCCTGGGGAGTCAATGACAACTTAAATCTTTGGGAAAATAAATATTATAAATAAATGTCTTCATGAAAACGAAGCTTCCTGGATACCTCACTTCCCAGGTTGCTTTTTAACTCTCTTATTCAACATCATTTTGATTAGGTAGGCTACCTAATAATACTGAGAAAAAGGCTTTCTAAAAAATTACAGCCTGCACAAAACAAATGCATTCGTTTTTATCTCAAGTCAAAAAAAGCACCACATGTTGGAGCTACAACATTCAAAGCTATAGACTGCCTTCCTACAGAATACAGAACAAATCAAAATATATGTGTACTTATAATGAAATTTTTCAAAGGAAACTGCTCAACTTTATGCTGACAAAATATTCCACCTGGTCGACAAGTGCCATATAACACGAAAGTCCAAGTTTACGTTGAATGTCCTTTCATGTAAAAATAACATAGGCCAAAAATATGTACCAATTTAGCATGTAGAATCCACAAACACAGTTAACACATTCATACATACATTCATATATACATACACAAATACATACATACATACATACATACATACATTCATACATACATACATGCATACACAATAATAGGATGATTGCTGCATCTTTCCAGATGAATGCCGTCATCTTGAGTTCTCTCCATCCCCTCGTCCATGCCATCTGAGATGACTTTGCAGTCCTATTGTAGATTTGCAGATGTGACGTATACATTGAGTGATTTCCACTTGGTTTACACCTGGAGGGTGAAGTGTATTCTTATGAACAGCCATATGTCTTCTTTAGCCGACAGTGGACTTGCACACTTTGCTGCTATTACACAGATAGTTTGGTTTAACCTAATAGGTTCCAATTCAACCCAATCACGAGTTCGGTGTGACTTAAGGTGGTCCACATAGCCAATTTTTGCCAGACGCACTTGCTTTTAAGTGTCGCATTTCCAGCTCTGCGTATCATAGGAAACGCCATCAACTAAACCTTGGCGAAGTTCTCGCTTCGGATTATTGTGCTTGCTTTCTTTCCTCCAGAGCACCACATTTTTCACCTTCAAGGTTCCATCACTTTGCAATGTGAGTTGTCAATGTTGACATGCAAGTCTTTCAAATATTTTCTTGTACAATCCTTTTGCCGTTTTCCAGCTCTCCGTAAAATAGTTGTTCCGGCAGTCTACAATCTTTCATTCGAGCACGTAGCCTATCCAAGGCATGTGAGTCCTAATTGCAAGAGTCTCAAAACTATACCAGCATTCTTTCCTAAGAATCTCAGTGTCGGGTACTTGTACTTGCCACTTGATATTTAAGATACGTTTTGGGCATTTTTGGTGAAATTGTTCACGCCATTTAATGCCAATTAAGCCTTTTACCTAGGCCAAGGCTGTTCAAAGGCTGCAAGTTTGATACAATTGATGATGTGGCTGATGATGAAAAATTAAATGTTAACGTTATGTTATCCGTTAAAAAAGTCCCACTCGCGGGCAAATGTTACTCGCAAAGGAGGCTTTGAGAAAACCTCAAAAACGCTGATATTATGCCTATGGCGGTGGATAAATTAACTGACTATACTGACATGGCTCAGGTATTCATCTGTGTCAGATTTTAAGAGGGAGTGTGCTTTAGAGAAGAACTTTGGGGGGTTATTCCATAGGAGAAACAAACCACTGGTGAAGTGATTTTTCGCACGTTTGTCACATTTTTTAACGACCGTGAGATACATTTACAGAAATTATGGCTTTATTCTACCCATGGTAGTCCAGCCATAAAAAAATATCAAGGAATAGTGACAAGCCTATCGAGCGTAGTCCCACATAGGTAGTTATTACTGGCTCATTCATCAGTCTGTATTGTGAACAAAGCTGAGCTGTGGTCCGTGACACACCATGGGCACCGTCGGGGACAAAATGAACTTTAACCGCTGAACCTCTAGTCTCTAACTCCAACTTTTTCGTATGGTGCTTTGCCCACATGTCCAAGGAGCACACAGGTTTGCCTGTTCATAACGATATCAGGTCCCTAAATAAGAATGTTCTGGACCGTTTCTGTGAGCTCCAGCAGGAGACTGCGTCTTTCCTTCGTGTGTGTAAACATAAACGTTCTGCAATCCTCATGGAGCGCTGGGTGGACGAACAGATTATGGTGGAAGTGTACATTCTGTGTGACATTTGTAGATCATTGAGTATTCTCAATCTTGAACTACAAGGACGTGAAAAGCCTGTTCCTGATTTGGTTGGGAAGCTCTGTGCTTTAAGACAAAACCAACAATTTACACTACACACAAAAGTGCAACAGGACTGCTGCACTTTCCAATGCGTCCAAATTCATGACAAAACAGACTGAAAACTTTAAGACGCGAGTTCAAGGATTCGGGGCTTCTACTGAAGTATTCCCCTTTGGTCGTGACCCCTTTTTCGCCAAACCTGAAGGAGGCTTCGATGCAAAAACAAAAGAGATAATGTCTCCTAATAATGCGAGCTTCATCAGATATAAAGGGTTGATATACAATCCTATTCTGCTTTGAAACACAGTAGTTGCAATTTGAGGCTGCATATAACTTTGGGTCCAACCACGTCTAGTCAATATCAGTAAACCACAACAAGGAAAGTGCTCTTGCCAATACTAACCATATTTGGCTCCACTTATACCTGCCACTCTAGCTTTTCTAATTGCGATAAAAAGCAAAGGAACGGTGCTCCATAACCAATGAGAAGTTGCATGGGTGTCTTGGGATTGCCCTTACTACCTATGATGCAAACAATGCTTAAATAGCAAAGCCAAGCCAGTGTAATTTTTTCCATTAACTTAGACGAGTTAAAAATGAAAGCAGTATGATGTATGCTACTTCCTTATCCACATGAGGCTTGTGATGCTGACAAGTTATGTTTCATGTCATCTTGTTTGTCTGTTTTGCTGTTATACATTTGACTGTAGGAATGGTTCTATGTTTGGCATTGTGTATTGTCTATTTGTTTTTGGTTTGATGGAATGTTTTGTTCATTTTGAACGTAGCAAATATCAGAAAGGACCTTGGTTAAAAAGCTCCTTATGCAAACGTACAAAGGTTAACGAAAATGGATGTGTCATTACTTTATACTAATGTAATATTTATTATCACCGAGCAACTATTAGCCACCAGTAAATATTCTGTGTGGCCCACAAACCCACAGTGCTTTTCATATTCGTCCCACTTGTTATTAAAGCTTAATAGCCCGGGAGCAAAGCAACAATGACCTAACCAATTAAGATAAGAATAACTACAAAGGCTTGGTGGTTTGGTGGTTTTTTTCTGAATTCATTCAATCTTTAAATGAACAAAGCAAACCATGCAGAGGTTTATTACCTGCTAAGGTGAGTGTTACGATAAATATTTTCACATTAAGATCATCGCAGGTGCGCCAGGAAATAAAAAAGAACAACAAACGGTCAAGAGATGATGCATTTCACTAACAGGGAAGAAATATTATGATAAAAAAAGAACTTCCTTTTTTCGAAATCTAAACAAATTTTGCCAGATGTAGACAGATGTCCCCAAATAATAAATAATGAATAAAGAATCAGATATTCGTGGTCTGCAATAGCAATTGTTGAAATTTTCACCCCTTTCAAAAAAAAATGAAGTTGGCGAATATTGATCTGGAAGTGTTCATGAAATCTTATGCTTCTAGTAACAACTCTTGATTATTGCAGTCCTTCTATTACTTAGGTTGTGCTATCTGATTTGGGGCATGTAGTCCCCCTTTCAATCCAAGCGTGAGTAAAATTATCTTTTAATTTTATTTGGAATTTTTAAGTAAACGTCACAAACAAAGCATGATACTATCAGATACAGGAGACTGAACAAAGAGAATCTATGAAAAAATGAAGAAAAAGAAAAAAGAGTTCAAGCCATGAGAAAGAAAACAATTAGATGGAAGTGGTTTTAACGTCGGAATATTCCAGGCAAAACGATACAAAAAATCTTACGCGTACAGGAAATCAAATAAGACACTCGTTTTCGCATTGGGTCGATGAGGTCCAAGTAATAAGATTGTCCGGGTCTTTTAAAATGACAACAGCATTTCATATTAGATTATGTTTTGTATTTGTAAAGATGCAAAATAGTCTTCGAGGTAGACAATGACTCAAAAACTTAAAACGCAGATTGAGAATCTTATCTAAAGAAAAAAGCGAAAATAAGATCCAAAAAGATACTTCCCTAAATGAGTTATTGTCTCACTGTGCAATACCTCAGAATTATGATTCACGCAAAGGGGTCGAAAAAGGGGTTCCACTTTCTATCAGGAGACATAAATACGGTCTTCGCAGGGCTGAAAACAAAGCCGGGGTGAAAGCTAATCGGGGTTAAGTTGGTCGGGCTGAAATTTCCCAGACTTGAAGGTTACCAGTTACTTTTACAGCAGTTTTTTAACTTTCTTTAAGCTTATATCAAGATTACCTTTATTTATGCATTATCTTTATGCTGTTTAAACATCTGGGCTAAGTCATATAACTAAATTCGGGTAACAACTGGATCCAACCGGTGGTATTTTTGTCACAAATGAACTTGAGAAGAAATAAGCTCAATCTGAACGGTAAAGTAACACTGTATGAAATGCAACGCCAAGTCTTACACTAAAAATCTGAAGGGTAAACCTGAAGGGCCAAAGATAGCTTTAACGTCTTGGACAACTAGTTTGTAAATAAAAAATGAAATATTAATCATTAATCGGTATAATATCAGCCCGGTGAAACTGGGGCGGTCAAATATTATAATTTCTAGCAGTACTTGAATAAGGGCAATGATCGGAACGACGGAACTAGTGGTTTCAAATACAAATAACATGAAAAACCGTAATCGCCAATGCTCTAAAGGGTCATGGCACCTACAGTAGAAGACGTAGACTAATTGTGGAGTATGGCAGTGTACTGTCCAACTTCTGGAACAAAGTGAGGAGGGAAAAAAAGACCAGGTTCAAAAATCTAGCAACCTTCTTCATAGGTTGCGAACATGTCGGATGTGAAAATGCCAATTCTCAAAGAAATACTCTGCTTAATTCTTTAAAACGAAAAGCACGATATTAATACAACGACGCAGCAATACAACAAGTTCAAACTAGTCTCACGACATTCATGTACAATAACCTTGGTTAATTTTTAATTGCTATAATATTTGTGTATAACATACATGAGAAATATGTTCTGATGTTTTCACTTCAACCATTACATCCTTTATAGAAACAGCGGTATTGCATTGTCATTGGATTCATACTCGCGTGGTGCACACCTGTTTAGGAAATGACTACTACCTCCAACCTTTCTCTTCAATTTTACCTCTCGATCAAATTGTATGTTGGATTACTAAAGATTGACACCTTCCATTGTGAAACAGATGTCACGTTGCAACCTTGCTGGAACCCTTAAAAAACAGCAATCCACATAAACGTTGGTCAGGCAGTGCTTAATACTATTTTCCCTTGATAAAAACCAAAAAGAGCAAGTCCCAAGAAGGAAATCCAGTAGATCGTGCATCGCTAAATAGTCAAGTAATTAGGAGGTCACCACAGAAATTGCCTGAATTAATTTTGCACTGTGTCAAAAACAAGTTAAAATGGCAACTAAATATATAGTTTAAAATGCAGTATTTATTTTGCTTTATGTTTTTCCGAATCAATTTTAACTTGTGGAAGATTAAAGAAATTGATTCATTTTGAATCCACATAAGGGAAAATTGATCCCAATTGCACCAATAAAGCTGGAGTATGCTACCCTGAAATATAATTCTATATTTGCATGACTTCCTCTTAATTGTTTGGGGTAAAAAACATCAAATAAGGCTGCTTTACAAATAGTAAAAATAACAGGTCAATCGACAGCAGCCTTCAACTCTTTGTAAATTGCTGTAAAAAACAAGTATCGCATTTGAATAATTTCTGTCTACAATGCAAAGATGATAACGTAAATGCAATGTCTTTAAGTGAAGGTCTACCTTATATGTCAATAACGTAATAAGCTTAATTTTGACATTTTCGCCTCACATTCGTTTTTGAATAAAGTTATACTACAGTTCACAAGTGACAATTTACGAAATAATTTCAGGTGAAAATATACGACAGAGGTTAGAAACTACACAATCACCTTGCTTTTCATATCTATACAAAAAGGTAGTGGCTCTGCAGTCAAAGAAAGTGATAAGAATAATTCTAGTGAAGATAAGGGCGTGGGTATTTTTCTCGTTATTGTTAGGAAAAACTATTCAAAAGGAATAGTAACATATAAATGTATTTCCATGAAAAATATCATCAGACCATGTAGTGGTCTATATCCTTCCGGAGAGTACATTAAAATATCCTAATACCTATGACTTTAAGACCTGCTACTGGACTTTTCATTAAATATATTAATACCTTTAATGAAATCTTACCTTCCAAGACTTGATCAACAACCACCGGCCATCCGCTATCCAGAGAGAACCCAAATTTTCCATTATCTTTTGTACATGAAATCTGAAAAAGAGACTCAAATGATCAACAACTCATCCAATAAATATCTAAACAAAAATCCTTCGACCAAAATTTTCAAAAGAGGATATTCTATACTCAATATATACTCAACAATCAAAATTAAGTAAATACAGAACTTTCAGCAGTATTGTGCAAAATGTCGAATTTGACTCTTGGTATCAACACATGAAGTTTTAACTGGATTTGGTGAAGAAGATTTTTTTAGTGTCAGTAACTTGAAAATCGTATCAACTAGCATTTTTCCTTAAATAAAATCGTACCAGGCGGTATAAACAAATTAATATCTATAGCATAAAAGCCCTTCATAAATTTCTCTATAAACAACTAGGGTATCCCAGCAGTGTTATTTTTCCTAAATAATTCAGTCTTCTTCTTCTTCTTCTTCTTCTTCTTCTTTATTAAGCTTTTCGTCTGCAAGTTTTTCTTAGTCATTGTGTATTCCACAAACAATAGTTTATGACCTTTACACCTAAACAAGTTTATCAACCAAGTGAATGTAGAATCCCAGTGTAGAATTCCTGTGAAAGTGCCCTTTCAGAAACAAACAATTATACATTTACTAAAAATCCGGGCTCAAAATGTCGCTGACAGGGTGTTACCTTACTCCACTCTAGTGGAGCTAATTAAAACCCTC
Organism: Morbakka virulenta; assembly: GCA_003991215.1. Classification (NCBI taxonomy): domain Eukaryota; kingdom Metazoa; phylum Cnidaria; class Cubozoa; order Carybdeida; family Carukiidae; genus Morbakka; species Morbakka virulenta. The sequence goes on along the minus strand of RDPX01000113.1, from coordinate 1,737,681 downwards.
TGCCTCTTCGTAACCGCGATTAAAAAACACAAACAGCCCCCACGTACTACTAAATTCTTAGATAATATCCCTGCCAACCAGGCCAAATTCATGATTTATTTAATAGTTTTAACCCCATGGGTACTAATATTTTATTTCCTAAAGAGTTTGGC
>RDPX01000113.1:1670883-1726603 GCA_003991215.1 Morbakka virulenta | reverse complement strand
AATAATAATAATAATAATAATAGAAATAATAGAAATAAAAATATTTCTATACTGCTTTTGTACTGAATTCGCCGTTTTGATAATTTTAATGATGGTGTTTTGTATACTGAAATGTGCGTATCTTGTATTTGGTATTTATTGTTTGTAAAAACGTCTCTTAAAACCTCTCGGGAAAATGCATAACAATAATAATAAAGGGTAGATGGAAAGTGCCAGGACCAGAAGGTCGCCTGGCAAATCCTTGCCCTAGTCGAGCTGGGTAAACCTGGCAGGAACAGTGGGAAAACTTGCCTTAATTGGCCGGCTTAACTTAGTACTGCCTAGTACTACTGGAAAGGGACATTGACCCCCCCCCCTGCCCTGTGTAGTCAAATTGCTCTGATAATTACACCAGGCACTGACTATTACTGTCCGCAAGTGGCGTAGCGTCGTAAGACGTATGACCTCTGATCTTAATTAATTGGTGGGGTACACGAACTAGTTCTGCCTGGTAATTATGAATGCGCCAGAGCAAACATTCCCGCTCAAACCACAGACTTGCCAGTCAGTTGCCTGACCTTAACCAGTTGTGCATGTCCCGAAAGGGCTGACACACCACGCATTTCTGTTTAACGGGCAGGAATAGTGGGGGAGCATCATATCTGGGTGTCGTGAGCGTGGATCTCAAGTTCTAAAGGGCGGAGTACCGAGTTCGCACTTGTTACTTAGTACTGAGGTCTTGGGTGAAGCCTCGCTACGGAGGCCATTTTAAACAGAATGGGTCACCTAAACTGGGAGACCTAACCAGCCCCCATCTTCATGGTCATGTGTTGTATTTTAACATCAATTTATCACACAAGGTGTGATGCATGCACCTAGCTTACCCTTAACGGGCTGGGAGTCGGATGGGTTTGCTGGGGTTCCTACCCCCGAGTCTCCTACCATGGGCTCGTATTGCTCCACCACTCAATAAACAATAATAATAATAATAATAATAATAATAGGGTAATGATGATGAAAGTAACAATAATCAACAAAAAACAGTACAAAGTAACAAATAAGTTTAGAACCAGTGTGCAAGGGTTCTATTTCAGAAAAAAAGTCCAGGCTCAAGTATTAACTTTCTAAGCCGGTGACTGAATTCCGGCGGTAGAAGCTCTTTAGAATTCGCAAACTGTTTCTTCGTCTTCTTTACCTTCCTGCTGCTCCCTTGTTCTGGGATCACAACAGCAAATCTTCCTTTTCCATAGACCTGTATCTTGTTCGTCACTTGGCTCTACTCCTACTGCCTTTTGTCTTCCTTCACACTGTCTAACAACCCACCCATCAATTCTGAAACTGTTTATTCAACCAAAATATTGTTCGTGATGTTTTCTTATAATACAAAAAATAACACTTTGTAACGATTTTAATCCATCTCTTTTAAAAACAACAGTAAAGTCATTAAACACTCTTAATCATCACGATCGACTAAGTAAAAGAAATAAAAAAGACAACTGCGGTCTGTTCTAGCTTTAAACAATTGGGAAACAAATGATGAAAGAAACCCCATATAAATGTAACGAGAAATTATGATAATATCACTGTACAAATCTTTTTAATAAAAACCCTCTAAATGCTGCATTACTTCTTTTTCTATTAGTTTTAATCCTATATTAAAAGTTTTTTCAATTTAGGAGAACTCCCCAGTGATTCCTTTTACTTAGCGTTTCTTATTAAAAACTAAATTTGGGAAAAATGTTAATACCAACAGGCTGTCGCTAGAGTGCAATGGCATACCTTCAGCTATTTCCTAAAACAAAAGGTAAGTACTTAAAACTGTAAACGATGAAAAGAAGTGGTCGTGGTATAAAAACTGGAACCTGACAGAGCAGGAAGAAAAAGATTCTGAAAGAAAGATTCAAAGTTAGCAAATTGGGGAAGAAAACGGTAAATGCAAGGGATAGCAGATGAGGACATTTGTTGAAAATTACAACGTAGAAAAAGAAATTGTCGCGGCATTGATAGCCCAAAATAGGGAATTGAGGGCAAATTAGATGAAAAAATACGGCAGAGAAGCATAACTTAACGCCCTTGTTTAGATTCCGTGCTAAAAAAGAAAAGAACATTTCCTTATTAGAACAATATAATTGGTAAAAGCAAAATTGTATGTCCCATCTTCACAGGGTTACAGTAGTGGTAATACAAAATGTCTAAGCTTCTCTTCAAAAAACCCTGATATGACCATCCACAGCAAAGGGGGTTTCAAGAAAACGAAAATACAAACTTACACTGGGATACCTTAATTCGGAGAGAAAAGCGTGCAGAACAAGCTTTATAGAAAAAAACAACACAAAAGATGTAACATATCTTAGAAGGTAACAAAAACTAAGGAACATAGAAATATTAAGGTTTGATATCTACAATTGGCAGCATCTCGGTCTGCAGAGAATTCGTGGTTCCTCTTATGATCACAAAAGCAATTCAAAATACTAATACTGGAAGGATATTTCGAACAAGCGAAAAATGCCCAAAGACCTGAGCAATTAGCTTTAAACCTTGGAAAAAAGCCACCCAAAGTAACATCACTAAAAAGCAGTACCGCAGCGCTCTTAATTTTTTCAATTATACATGAAAAGGACAAGCAGTGGCTCTTTAGGTAAAGCACCATGATTTTAAACCAACATTTTAGCCCTTGGATTAACTCTTCCGTGTTGTGTTTAACTTTGTCAAACTGAGAGCAAACTATGTACTGTGCGATTATATTTTGTGATATTAATTGTAATTATACTGCGTAATTATCTACTGTAACTACTGTATATGTGATACCCTTGGTATACAGCCTTTCGATACTCACAATACTCTTTTTCACTTCATCGGCATTATCCCAAGCCCGAGAAATCCAAAGTTATACCAGGTAGAATAACCACCTGGAAGAGTTAGTTTTTCTTAATATAATAAAGAAAGTAGGTTTAGCTAGTCTATAGTCAAGAATAGAATAGGTTGGTTATATATAACTCGCCATATCTGAAAGTTCTTCGGAGAAAAAGAAGCTGGGGTAACCAGTATTATCGCTCCAACATTTTAGCAAACATTTATGTACTACTTCCCCGGTTACTTCCGGGGTGTGCCCATAAGCATGTTGGTATTCGTTGCCGAAATAAAATCCGTTATAACATAACCCATTTAAAACAAAATTTGCACCTTCCAAAGACAACAATTCTGACGTTATCTTTAGTGAGCATTAAGCTTTCTAAATATTTCAAGCAAACCCCTTGTTTGGAGCATCAATTTAACAAAACATTTAGTAAAACGATTGCTCAAACCAATTTAATTATGTACAAATGAGATGACAATTGAGCTGCAATCGTAAAAAGAGTCGAAAGGGGTCTGAGAATTTCTTCCTATAATCCGTAACCTCGTCGCTATTCAAGTAATACAGACCCTTTGACGAGTAAAACCTACGTTTTACTCAACGTCCGAAATTACTTACACTATTTCAAAGCTGGCCCTGAGACAAGCCTGTCAACAAATCATTAGGCTGATACTTTATGTCATGGTGACACGCTTATACCAAGGAATGGTTCAAATGGGCTTTTGTCTCAGATATCGTGTGCTGCGGTCACAAAATCCTTTGTGCACGAAATGAAAATGTTTACAACAGTTCGTATATTTCAAATGGAGAAAATTGCTGGTAGCATAGTGGTCATCGTCGTCATATACTATCGCTCCAATGTCGAACACCGTGAAAAGACGGGTACCAGTTTAGGACCTGTTTAATTGAGTGGTTTCCTGCATTAAAAGGCATCCAGGTCTGAATGGCGAATCCCCACTTGCGGTAGTTCTCTTTAGTCAAGCGAACGTTTGCTCTTGCACTCTTTAGAGTAAACCAGCACCTTCTTGACAATGTGGCGATGTTTCTTTAGGTGCGCTTTCAGTGGAGCTCGGCAAAGCTTTGTGTGTCCACTGGTTTCTTATGTGTCACTCCCTAAGCTTGCACATTATTGCTTAAGTTAAATGTTAATATCAAATTTTTAAGTTCTAGCCTGTTTCTTTAACCTCATTTGAAACTGTTTTTTCAGGCATAGCAATTGGACTAAAGTAGTTCTGCTGTCGGCCTGTTGAAATTTGTTAGTTCGTTTCAGTTAATTTTCCTACTTTTTACTACTTTATGTGGTTTACCCTTTCTCGATAAATAATAACACTTGGTGCAAATAATATAATAAGGTGAAGGGGGAAGGGCAACACTTCCTATTCAAACAAAATAAAAATAGGTATAATATCAAATAAACGTGCACCTGAGAAAAACTTCTACCCCTGAAATAGGACAAAGGTAAAACAGTCTTCTTATTGAATTCCTTTACTTATTTATATTACAGAATAATGGTTGGATCTCTCGCCTGTGGCTGAAAATTAGGAGTTTTTCCAAACTGCGCATTTTATACCTTATATTACAGTAACTATTGACGTTGTTATCAATGTCATTTACTGTTCTGTGATATAGAATCAATTCAGTGACTCAATATCTCCAAGATAAAACAATAACCACCAAAAAATATTATTAATTGAAGAAAAAACGTCCAAATCAAGGTAGACACAACAACACGAGATTCTTTGCGTGACCCTCTGTCATGAGTTTTGACATTCCTAATATCAAATCGTACGGCTTAAGATACTGAAATCTTCGGCACACTCGACTGTATTCTCATATTAGTAGAGCACAAACTGGCTGAGTTTTACAAGAGTAGGTAGCATATCCGGCTTTAAGAGTTAAGCTATGTTTTGTTTGTTCATTATTAAGAGCTGAAGCTTTTCAATTAAACTGCTGGTACGGTGAGCCAGATGAAACCCATTACTGGATTTTATCTATTAGTACTTGTGTGTAGCAAGTAGAATCCAGGGTTTTGACAGGAAATATTGAAAGCAAAACTGTTGGTGGTGGAAAAAGAATATCTGGGTCAACAATAGCACACATCGGACCCAATAAAGCTAAATAACACACGAGAGAGAAAAAAACATGGGATATCTCTATCCATCAAATATAGACACGTGTGGTGACAATCAGGTATTGAGTACCAATTGTATCAAATATCATAATGCAAGATTTAAATAATCTTAATTAAGTCTCCAATCCTTACATTCGATAGATTTTTCCCCACTTAACAATAAACTTGGCCCCAGTCTGCATTTCTGGTTTTAAAAATTCACTCCAACAATGGCTCGTTGATTGATGATATTTGAATAGCTTTTGGCTCGGCAATCGGTTCTGGGACATTACTCTTTTTTCCCTCCACTCACTCACTCACTCACTCANTTAGTAGAGCACAAACTGGCTGAGTTTTACAAGGGTAGGTAGCATATCCGGCTTTAAGAGTTAAGCTATGTTTTGTTTGTCCATTATTAAGAGCTGAAGCTTTTCAATTAAACTGTTGGTACGGTGAGCCAGATGAAACCCATTACTGGATTTTATCTATTAGTACTTGTGTGTAGCAAGTAGAATCCAGGGTTTTGACAGGAAATATTGAAAGCAAAACTGTTGGTGGTGGAAAAAGAATATCTGGGTCAACAATAGCACACATCGGACCCAATAAAGCTAAATAACACACGAGAGAGAAAAAAACATGGGATATCTCTATCCATCAAACATAGACACGTGTGGTGACAATCAGGTATTGAGTACCAATTGTATCAAATATCATAATGCAAGATTTAAATAATCTTAATCAAGTCTTCAATCCTTACATTCGGTAGATTTTTCCCCACTTAACAATAAACTTAGCCCCAGTCTGCATTTCTGGTTTTAAAAATTCACTCCAACAATGGCTCGCTGATTGATGAGATTTGAATAGCTTTTGGCTCGGCAATCGGTTCGAGGGAGAGAAAGGGATGCGAGAGCTAACACAGAAAAGCAGACACACACTCAGTAGACGTTTGGAGTAGAACAGTAGATTTCCATTTTGTTAACATCGAAATCACTGAAATGTGTTAACTGTTCTTGGTATGTGGTAAAGCCCGACTATGTGATGCGGTTTGCTGAGCAGGCGAGTACGGCATACAAACACAAGTTTCAAATGATTGCAGCAGATTAACACACATTTACAAACCCTATACAGTAAACAAATACATTGGTAACACCAGCTCTAGTGACAATCTGATTCACGAAGCTGGTTGTTACTTCAGCATACAACCGAGAAGTACTAAGCTAAACTATTTTAACCATCCACCAAGTGTTGTGTTAAGCTAGACATTACTCAAATGCATGGTTAATTTAGATACAAATTTAAAGCTGTATTCTTCCAGGTCTAGAGGTTTCATGGTCAGATAAAAGCAAACGCATTTGGTAATATGGCATCTGGTCTTTCCATATTCCATCTATTGAGTGATAAAGGGTAGCGTTTTAGGGTTACTGGATCATATGGCCTCTAGATTGCACGACTATGACCAAAGAAACAAATTCCTTCTGGCTTCAATGTAGCTGTAGTTATTATTGCTCGAATCAAACTCTTTACTCATCTTCATTAGTGAATCACACATATTGACGCATTTCAGTACAAGCGAACAAACAATCCAGAAGCTGTATTGTGGCACCCAGTGTAAAAGTAAGCGATATTTTAACACCAGAACAATTTAGACTTAATCTCAATACGTAAATGATTTCTGAATAGTTGGAGTACTAGCAACGAAAAAAAGGAAGCAAGACGCTTTTGTATACAAGCTGTAACTTGGACAGGTATTAGTTTTCTTTATCTCTGGTGGTTAAACCACTGTCGATTAACGGTTTAGATCTTATATTATTAAACATACATACAAAGAGTAACGTGATATTTTCATTAATAACCAGCTTCTGAGTAACTATGTTAAGATTACGTGATTATATAAGGGGATGTGGACTTCACTTATAAACTTAAGTCATGTGACTGAGGATACCTTGTATGTGAAAAGGTCTCATATGCCATTCCGGGATAACAGAATTCTTTTGGTTACCCATTCACCAGTCTGAACTCTAAATATGTTCTTTCTATTTCCCTACATATGATGATTAACACAATGAAGAATATGACCTTGTAGGTCTTCAAATAACTTATAAGTCCTGTCAAAGGGTTTTTCAGGAAACAATTGTGTCCTTAAAAGGGGGGAAAGGCTGGTGAAAATTATGCTGAAAAAGGCACTTTGTTAAGACTGATTTTCACAACAAAAGTAAACTTTTTGTCCTAAAAGCATCCTTATAAACTGTGTAAAGCAATGACCTAGGGTGTTATTAAATCTAAAGTTTTAATAACTGTAGTATGACAGTAACCTGTTAAACTAATAATGTATGGATTCACAATGTTTTTTAATAACTTTTAATTCAAACAGTATCCCCCAAAATAATCAGCTTGAAACTCCTGGCAAGAAATTACCTACCACAGGCATTGAAATCTGTTTACACTGGAGACTGGTACCCAATCAGGCACACAATCCACTTGAATATATTAGCTTTGTTTCAATTGCATCATTAAATTGTATTTTTGCACTATTCACCTTATTACAATGATGGTGAATTTTTTACTCTCACAATAGACTTAATGTGATGCATAAGCTGCAAAAATAAAATTTTCTGGTATCTTTAAGCTGTTACATCATGCCTGCTATTATTTCTTCATTATTTATTAACCAGTTAACAACACTACTTATTAACAACTAAGTAGAAAGCTATCAATGGTGCTCCCTTATTTAAGATCCTTGCCCTTACCCATGATTTAAGTTCATTTATGACCCATTCAATTATATAACTGGAACATCCACACAAAAAATTGATTTTTTCAACAGTTACCATCAGATATATTTACCAATTCCTATAACTTGCATGCATAAAATATCCTGGGGGTTACCTTTGCCAGTAGCTTAATCCACAATCTGCACCATGTAAGTCAAAAAAAGGCACATGGCTAATGGATATCATCATGGAGAAAACTAGTTTCACTTCAGTCAGCTGGACATTAGCTGAAACAAACTTTCTCTGACCTGCTGTAAGTGACTTTGGAAACTAATAGCAACTCTAGTTGTTATGATGTTAACTAGCTTGATCCATGATTAAAATTATAAGTTGACAATGCAAGCAATATTCTGTCTAATAAGTACCTATGCCCTAATAAGCAGCCCTAACCTTTTTAGTACCTAAGCTATAATCAGTTTGGAAACTTTGGCAAAAACAATGGACAGAACATGGATGGAAGCAGCTGCTGTTATGAAAACTTTTTTGTTCTGCCTTACCACAGCAACTGTGCAAGGTATTATAGTAAACTTGATTCCAATATAGTAAAAGTGAAAATACAAAGAAATTTGAAGTCCACCGGCAACTGTGCAATTCCGCCTGTTGTCAGTACCAATCCCATCTGCAATGTCACTTTGTTTTAAAATGTTCCAGCTATTTTTTAGAATATTTCTGGGCTAAATAATTAATTACTTTATTTTTTTTGCTTCCTGTACACAGAAACACCAAATCTATCCATCATATTTTCTCCTTCCTGTTTTCTTACAGACTTTTCTATGATAAAAGTTGTCCAACTGTTTCCATTCATGGTTTTCAGGTACAAAATTAATGTCTTAAAGAAACTCTGCTAATTAATTCTAATGTGTTCCCTCCCCATAGATTTTAAAGGACCTAGGTCACTTATGAGGATGAATATAGTCTTTGAAATGATACATTTTGATAATTGATGTGGAGGCTAGTCATACTATTCTCTTGTCTCTGGTAATAAAAATTATTTTTATTATCACTTAATTTAACATCACTTTTGTACTGATATGTTAACATACTGGTACACAACCTTAATTTGCAAGACCAAAGCTTGTTTTACCAGTGTTGTTTAGTGCATACATATTCCCATCAGAAATTGTTTTCTGGTGGAGGTTTAGTTCTAATACCCAGAAACATGCAACATTCACAGGAATAGGCTGCATTGCTAAAGCTGATTACCTGACAGATTTTGAGCCACTCTATCAAACTTTTAATTACTGTATAACATATATAAAAAAAATAAGAGAATGACCAAGTTAAATTATTGAAACTGCCTTACAATGTCATGCTAATCTATGCTGTGTACAAGGGATAAAATGGTCAGGTACAACAAGTAAAATGATTGAGTGGTAAGATTTACAATACAAGTAGTAGTGTGAAAATATGTCGGTGAAAGGCTACTCTTTTTCATGGGAAATGAGTAGCTTTTCCACAAACAAGCCCAGATTACCAATGAGATGGTAGCTACTTTTTTGCAAGGGAGCACTTTGAGGAACATGAGGATTCAAACTATTTATGTGAACAAAATTACACAAAATGTAGGGAATAAGACCAGGTAAAGGGTTAGCAATGACTGAATAGAATTTGGATTCACCTCTGGCAGGCATGCCATTCATCAACTTTTTATCCTTCAACAAGTGTATGACAAAGAACAAAAGGGAGGCTTTTAATAGTTTTCTATCATGCCTTATGGTGACAATGTGAAATTTAGTAGAGGGTAAGTGGTTACCCTAAATTGTACAAACTATGTTAAAGGTACTAAGGATAAAGTGAGAGTAAATGGCATCTACAGTAATATTTTTGATGAGAAGTCAAGGGTCTACCACACTCAAATTCACAACAGTTCTATAGTCAAAGTCCTCTGGAATTGTGGCATACTGACTAATACCATTATCATAGCTTATTCCAAAAAAGACTCACAAACAAACAAAAAGAAAAAAAGAAAGATATTTGAAATACCATATTAAACTGAAACAACTAAAGATTCGTACACCTAAGACCATATATAATTAATAATCAGTTCTGCATGTGCTCTCTGACAGTGTTTGCCTCTCTGGAGTGGATGTAAATACTGGCTTGTGTATCATCCAGAAGAGAGGTGATGGAACAGAAATAGAGAGAAGATTCATCTTTCAGAGTGGCTTACACAAAGAGTTCTCTATACCAATTACTTAGTAACTGCTGGAGAAAAGCATGTGGATAAGGGAAACTCTTCCTGTTTTCTTTCAGATCTAATTAGTGCTGGAGGTGGATGCAAACTAAAGAGCATCAAATTAAGCTGACTAGAATATACTGAAAACTGACAAAATTTAGGTAAAAGTGTTCACAAAGCCTGTTTTTAAAAGTACTATGCTACACATTTATCAGTGCTTCTATTCTATCAAAAACAATATTAAAGTTATCACAACAAGCTAGATATGACAGATTTAAACGTGAAGTGGTTACAGTTTTCTCCTTTGATTTAATGAGGTCTGATCATAATCAATTGACTGAAATCTTGGTTGAATCGGCTACTTAACTCCAGTGGGCAGGTAACTCAAGGAACACCTACCACAAAGGTGTTTTAAAGCAGTTACATAACATGAGAAAAAAGTTGAACAGCCAGACAAATGACCCTACAGACCCTAACACATGGAGGCTTTGCTTGGGACTTTGCTGTCTTGACATATCCAGCCCACAACAATGTAGAAAAAGGTCACCAAGTAAGTAAAATAAGTCCAAAATTGGGATGTGAAGTAAATTCTTCACACTGAATCTGCAAATCCCATACAGAAAACTATTTTTCTGTGAGAAACCACATGTACATACTTTTGCATACAAAAAGATCTGTGAGTATTCTTTAACTTTGCTGTGTTTACATTTATCAATTTATTTCATAGTACAATCCAATCTCACTTGAATGTTACACCTATTTATTTGCAGTAAAGACAGGGCACTGGTAAACATAAAACGGTTTAAATTTCATATTAACAGCAATCGAAGGTCACAAAACTCCCTTACTTTAATAAATATGTAACCTCAGTCTTTCACAATAACTTCTAAAATAATGGAATATATTTTCTAAGAACTCACATATTTTCTATTGCTGCCCAATTATCACAACTTACAACTGTTTTAATTTTTTTTCTCAAAAAAACTGCATCTTATATTTTAAAACCCATAAACAGTTTACTTTTTAGTTAACACTGCTTTTTCCTATTCAATTACTTGAGCAGATAAACATCAATTTTTCTTTCATTTCTTTTTTTTCAAGGAGTGCACAGATAGATAGATAGATAGATAGATAGATAGATGGATAGATAGATAGATAGATAGATCAATCCATGGATAGTTAGATGGATAGAAAGATAGATAGATAGATGGATAGACAGATCAATTGATAGGTAGATATAGATAGATAGAGGTAGATAGATAGATAGATAGATAGATAGATAGAAAGAAAGATAGAAAGATAGATGAATTGATAGATAGATTGATGGATAGTTAGATGGACAGATAGATAAGATAGATAGATAGATAGATAGATAGATAGATAGATAGATAGATAGATATGTATACATACATACAAACATACATACATACATCAACTGAAAAACAGACTGATTTATTGGTAAATGNAGATAGATAGATAGATAGATAGATCAATCAATGGATAGTTAGATGGATAGAAAGATAGATAGATAGATGGATAGACAGATCAATTGATAGGTAGATATAGATAGATAGAGGTAGATAAATAGATAGATAGATAGATAGATAGATAGATAGATAGAAAGATAGATCAATTGATAGATAGATTGATGGATAGTTAGATAGACAGATAGATAAGATAGATAGATAGATAGATAGATAGATAGATATGTATACATACATACAAACATACATACATACATCAACTGAAAAACAGACTGATTTATTGGTAAATGGTTTAAATGAAAGACATACTGTTAAACAGATTTTGAAGGTAGTTTAAAAAGTCATTTAAACAATCTTTCAATATCCTCCTGGTATGAGGTGAAACAAATCCTATTTTAAGCTATTATACCTGTATTGCTATATTACCTTGAATAAAAAATATCCATTCACACACATAAAATGAATTGATAGGTTGCTGGCACATTAAAAAATTTCACCTTTTTGTTTACTCTAGGTATGCTAAGTATGGACCACAAAAGCCAAACTGATCAACACAATGGTCATTGCAAAATGTTGAATACATTATCTAAATGATGAGTCATTCATCTACTGTCAAACAGTGCCTTTTTTAAAGAAATCAAACCAAACAATGTAAACCAATATATATTCTTACTAGGTTTAAAAGCAAAAATTATATCAAACACCTTGCAGGTTAATTAACATCATACCATGCATACTTTAAATGAAACACCAGAATGCACAATATCTCATTTCAAAGTGACCTATACAATGCATACCTATACAGATAAAGTTTAGCCTGTGTGCTACAAATGTCAAATGACAAGACAGTGACAAGACACAACATCAATTTATCCTAAGCAAAAAAAACCAAATCTGAATATACCAGTCATACTGTCCACAGTAAAAATATAAGGGATTGGGTAAACCTGTCTATTATGGACAGGTGTCTACTAAATGAATTTTTTTAAAAATTATCACTTAAGATATCTGGGTATTACTCTGATAATTACACTCCTAATAGCTAATTGTGTAAGTATTATGGTGCAGAAATCTAGGAGATCACAATTAAATTATTATTTATGAATAACAACAAATGGAATATTTACTTTAAAGACAAAAACCAAATATTTTGCTTTAAAGTCTAAATTTTATTCCTGAACAAAATTTCAAAACATCATAAAATCCCAAGACTGTTCAAATTTTCAAGAATACATTCAACCCTTGTTTCTGGAATGAAATGTTCTTTTGACTTAAGTATATGAAGCAGAGCCTACAACAATCCATAAGGTATTGCAAGCTGTGCCGATACAGGAAATATTTGAATTATTACTATTTTATTACTTTTATACTCCATCTTTAGAACTAAAAAATATGCTGCACACAGTGTAATTTTCTACACCAACTTTATTTTCTTGTAAAATTCCATCAGAGTAATCATAATAAAAGTACACTTCTGTGCCCACATAGCTCTGGTGCATCACCAAATTGGTTGACCATTTAACCAATGAATTGATCTGATTCAATTGTCCTCCACTGTTACTTCTGCTCATTTTATTTGAAGTTGTATTTACAAAGATGAATATTTATATTCATTTATTGTCATGGCCTCATAAATGGATACGTTAACAAAGGAGTGTAATGCCAAACAAATGTAACAAAAACAGATGTTGGCAGTCTGATTGATACCCAAATGCTATATACTTTACGCAACAACATAATTGCTCATACCTCAAACAGTAACATTTGTCTTTTCTAAAGGCTAAAGTAGCAGGACCACATCTCGTTATCCCCATTGAGGCAGGAAATAGGGATCTGACTATGTGAATGTAGTACTAATTAAAATCATACTGTCCTTGGTGTCAAGTATTGTTAGGTGAGTTCGAATCAAGATAATCACATTTGGATTTTTAAATCTAAAATGTCAGGATTAATTCTTTTTGCCTATTAATAAAAATAAGTGGTAAAATAAATCCTTTACCTTCAAAGGCTAAATGTAGCGAAAAGAATTTCAAAGATAGGATTGCATCACACTAATTCTCAAAGCTTCAGCCAATATTATAAACATATATATATATATATATATATATATATATATATATATATATATATATATATATATATAATCAGGTGTTTATAAAGAAGGCAAAAACGTCAATAAGCACTTCAAAACTATGATCAGGAAAGTGCAAATGACAATTGGGGACACATAAACGTATTTTAGTCGTTTGGAAGCTGCATCCTAAGATCACTTATTTCATCTGCTTTGTTTATGGCTGGGGTGGGCGTTACAGACCCCTTTCCACTTGATTCATTTACCCTCCTCCTGACATCACACTGGCTATCGGTGTGATATCAGGAGGAGGGCCATATGAACTCATTTCCGAACACTTGACAAGTTTTCTGTAACTCCAGTGAAAAAAAGGTAAACCTGACCATCCGTCTCAATACATCGACGTTTACTAATGTCATAAATTTCTAGTGATTGTATTCGACGACAGTTCTTGAACGGAGAGCAAAACTAAAAGAGGGTTAATTACTCTTGGATGAAAGTATTAGAACTTTTAGTGAAAGAAATATAAATTTTCCCATAACTGTCCCACACTGGATTGATTCTTATCTTCAAGTGATTTTAACTGGAAAAGAAAATATAATTATCTTCCGGTCATATCAACATTGCCCGAATGGGGCCAGTAGAGTTGCTCGTCAAAAAAATAACGTCACATACAAAACTGTAAATCTGACCCCAACGTTTTGGCACACTTAAAATAGGTCGTTTTAGCGCTGAATTACAAAGCAAAATTAGCAAATAAAAAAATCCTTTGGCAATTAGGTTTTCACCTCTTTCTGTTCGACTTTGATTACCGTGGCTTTGGGTAAAAATTACAAAGATGTTCTGTGTCCTTTTCACATCACAACTTTAATTTTTGTTGTTGGTAAAAGCGAGATATTGGCTTCCTCGGGTTTCAAAACTCCTACCTGGAAGGTAGTTTTTTTCAGTTTTAAAAAACGAGAAGTCCTGAAAAAGAGCACGGACAAAAATTGTAGCCTCTGCCAAGTGGTTTCTGACACTCTGTGGTCGTCAGGAAATTTGGGTAAAATATCCAAAGACTGTCAGCACTCCAGCACATGTTGATGCTCATTTTGTCATTCATTCAAGATCAACGGGTGGCCAACAGTTTCTCAGGGCACATAAAACAAACAGAACGTACAGTTGGTAAAGATTAAAAAAAACAATAAATAAGCCGGATGTCTTAAACGGCAACTTCTACTTCAACCTGATTCATTAACCTGTAAGAACTGTTCAGAAAATCAAACGAACCATGCTCTAGACTATTACCACTTGCCTGGATAATAATTGTATCAAATTCCTATGCGAGTAAAAGAACCACGATAGAAACATTTGGTCTGTCACAATAATGCTAGGAAACAAATTGCACTTCATATTACCTGCCAAGTTGTGGAATGGCATCCCTTCTTAAACATTTGGTTCAGCTTTTAAACCTCGCCCGAATAACCTGCTGCGACTCAGCAAACTTGACTGTTGGTTAAAATCAAATGTTATAACGTTAATCAATTCAACCATACCTTTTCGTGATGATCCAAGAACAACTTTTTCCTGTGATCTTTTTTCCGGGTTTCTAGTTAAATCAAGAAGAACAATGCTTGGCTATGAATTGCTAAAACATATACCCAGCATACGTAAACTCTGTGTTAGTGCTCTATTTATCGAATGTAAATATCACTTACAGGCAGCTATCCAGTCACATTGGAACTTTTCCGAAAGCTCATGAATTACGCTTGAAATAGTAGCAACCAACAACTGCAGGCAAAAAAATTAATTTCATTCATCCGGTCCACGTTTTTTTTTATTAATTTCAAAAGAAATGCACAGTGAGTGCTGACAAATACCACACAATGCCGAGTCGGGATGAAGTAAACAGTGTCTCTGTTCAACGGCTAAATTTCAGCCTCGAATTCAATTGAACAATCAACGTAGTAACCTGTCTCATTGATTGTTCACTTGAAAGTGATTTTGTTTGTAATTGATTCTGTTTGTTAAGCACTCGCGCGGAAAAAAAGGTTAAAGACATGTCAAGTCATTATGTTGTCGAGTTCTTATTTGGATCGAGGGGAGAAGGAAGAATATTAAAACTGAAAGACTCAAAGGAAACTTTAAAATTGTTTAACTAAAAGTAAAAGGGGGTAAGCACACAAATAAATTGTATCTAATTCATTTCAACCGCACACAGGTCCCGATTTTTTTTTTGTCTTGCGCCTTGAGCCATTGAGCCACACAGACATGACGTCAAGGTCAACTGTACTTCTCACTTGTCAATTATTCTTTGCTTGACTTCAAACAGAGCTATGTGGCAGATACACTACTTGTGAAGTGGAGACGGGACTTTTCTGGGGGACATCCTTAACATTTAGAAAGTGTGGCAAAAGCACTTTTCAAAAAAAGAAAGTAATGAACTTCAAAAATTCCCATATAGTTGACACATCTTAAAACCCCTTGCACGCAAAATATGATATAATATAATATGATATAATATAATATAATATAATATAATATAATATAATATAATATAATATGATATGATATAATATGATATAATATAATATAATATAATATAATATAATATAATATAATATAATATAATATGATATGATATAATATAATATAATATAATATAATATAATATAATATGATATAATATAGTATAATATAATATAATATAATATAATATAATATAATATAATATAATATAATACAATACAATATAATATAATATAATATGATATAATATAATATAATATAAAACAATATAATATAATACAATATAATATAATATAATATAATATTTAATATAATATATATACATAGATATATATATAGATATATAATACAATAAAACAATAGATATACTCTTACTTAGATTCCCCCTATTCAGTTTCCATAAGTCCTAAATGGATACTGCCCACGTAAACCGTCATTCTTTTGTAGCCAAGATCACTTTATTTGATGATCAATGATTAATTCTTGGCAAGTGGTTTCTTTGGCGACTGCCAAAGATTTCACCATGTAAAGTCTATGTTTTCATTCGGAAAACAGGCAAACCAACCAACGAATTTATTCCATTCAAGATTCGGTAAAGTTGCTACCTGAGCGGCTCAAATTTAAGGAAATGTACTAATAAAGAATTCTGATTTAACTTGTAGATACGTCACACATCTGTTGGCTGGACTGAGGAAATATTAATTCATTCTATTGAGGTTAAACTTTATAAATAACCACAAAATAATAATATTAAACCGGGTTTTCTTGAATAAGTACAGGGTTAAAAGTTTTGGGGGGAGCTATAAAAATAAAAAATCAAGCCACTGAAAAAAATACCATGTCTATGTCCGTCCTCCTCAATACCCAGTAATAATTAAACCACACTGGGAATGAATAAGTGTCAATTACAAAAGAGGGTAGAGAAGATTTTGACCGAAGAATAGAACCAGGTGTCCATTTTAGGTTTCAGGACCCTAGATGTTGGGATGTTTTACAACAGAACGAAATACAGGTGGGCTTTTTGGAGTTACTGTTTTAGTCTCTGCTCCGCAAAGAAAAATATTTTTACCCTGAGGAATGGGCAGATAAAACCTTTTCTATTTCATAACAATGTCAAATGAAAATGTGTATTTCGCATTATTTTTTGTATCAAAATAAATATTGTGCAATTGCAAAGACATGGAAAATTTTGTGCTTGATTATCTACTCAAAATATCTGCAATTCGCTTATGAAGTCAATTCTTTTAGTAATGAATTAAGTTTTTAAGTATTGTTGCATCTCATTTGTACATAAAATACATATCGGTTATGTTTATTGTTGTAGGGAAGCTCGACATGGACTTTGTTTGTGTCAGACTTGGAATTTTGCTGGTTTTAATCCAGCCATACACTGACAGAAGAATCGCTATGCAAAGAACACCAAAAGACATAGCAAAACGATTTGTAAAACTTAACTTGAATTTAATATAATTACGTCTTTTAAATGATAGACACCACACTGAGTGTAGACTTCATTGTTGTTTTTAACTGAATTGCTCGTAACAAGGGTTTAAGGCCACTGGGACGTTGAGCTACAAAGAGGAGGGCATGAAAAGGTAAGTGGGTTAAATGAAAAACCCAACTCCAAGATGCCTGTTACCAAGAACCTTAAACCGAATCAAAATAGCAATACGAGCAACTGAAAACGAAAAAGCCTTAAAAGTTATGACCATCGACGTATATAAGAAACATCCATATTGAAAAGGAGAATTCTCAATGGGTGCGTCACTATAACAGTACTTGCTGCCCAAATCCGAACGTTTGTTTAACACACCTATCATGCTTCCTTTGTTATGGAGTAAGACTTTCTCGGAATGATAATTAAAAACATAAATCCAAACCGAAAGCTAGTTAGCCTATTTAGAATATTGGTGAGAATGTGACATACCATAATTGTTGATCTATTCGGCATCTGAGGACAAAGACGCAGTTCCCAAGCTTTGAGTATCAACCTGAGCCGACTTTTTCAACGCAGGCAAATAAAATGTTACAAACTGCAGACGTGTATGCGTGTATATATATATATATATATATATATATATATATATATATATATGTGTGTGTGTGTGTGTGTGTGTGTGTATGTGTGTAATATCATATCGCACTCAGGGGATGCAGAGGGCTTGGATGAACAACCTCTATCATTTCCTGCCCTGAGTCATTGTTCAAGGAGCATCGAAGTTTGTCTCGTTTGTTCCTTTTGACATGGCCAGTGTCAAACAAAATTGTTGAGCCAATCTTGAATTTTCTTGACTCTGTGGACTCAGGAAAACCATATATAAAGGAGCTTTATCATGTCAGGAGTCTTATACTTTCTCTGAGCTAAGTTTCGAGATATACTTCTCCCACCCTCAGGCTAATAAAAAGCACTGAGCTTAGCTCAACCAGTTTCTTTCTCTTCCAAAGCATAGCATAATACTGTGTGTTAAAGGAAAAAGAATTAGGATATGGACCAGAAATTCCTGCTGAATATACATACAGTCTATGGGAATGAGAGTGCTATTCAATGGGAAAAGAGAACATTAGAAGGTGGCGAAGGTAATTCGAGTAAAAAGTGTTAAGATGTTTGAAATAAAGTCGTCTGAAAAAAAATCAATTATTTCCAACTTGTGAATTGCTATTACTAGTCTGTCCGCTTTTACTGCCTGGTATTTCGAGGCTTTTTAAATAGATCTTTACTAATTTTGTCATGGCATTTAACTTTTGTCTATTATTCGGACGTGTCCGCTATTCCGGATGTCCGCTAATCAGAAGTTCAACGGTATTTCGATAGAGGTACTTTTCACATCTGGCTTTTTTCTACCTTTCAAGATAGTGGATGAAAACAAATTTTTCTCACTTACCATTATTATTATTATTAAGTAGCTTGCTGCGAATTGGAAACCTAGCCTTGAGCCTCGAAATCTGTTTAATTGCAACTTTTTTCTTACCTTGTAGCCCAATTGGAGTCTGACGTCATTTTTTATTCAAACCTTAAATATAAGTTTTTCAATGTTCGTACTTTTTAATTGTAAATACACATGGGATTTTTTTTCTACAGTCAACTTTTCGTTAACCGCAAGGCACCTCATAAATAGATACAGTTGATCAGGTGATAGTTTCTACAAGTCTTTTGAAGTAAACTGTGAACACTTGATGTACGTGTTACAAATAGAAATTGATACCAGTTATTAGCGAGACGATTGAGAAAAGTGGGGTGATTAAGGGATGGCAGACAAGGATCGACATATTGTATACGATCAATAATCCTAGCATTTATCGTATTCCCTGTTGTATTACAGCAAAAGAGTGTTTAGACACACACCCCAACCAATAGCATCTCGCAGACTGTTTTTCGACAAAGATAAAACTAATAAACTTATGGAAAAACTGCTGACTCTACGAAGCTGAAATTTGCAGTGTGTGTCTGTCTTTATTCGGGGGAGGATCTGAGATATAAAAAGCTGACGGAGGTCATAGTCTGGGACGTTAGGGGGAGGCTAATCCCATTTTGAAGGTGAAGGACGCCTCCAGTCAAAAATGCCATTTAAGATGTCTCTTCTTAAGAATATCTTCACCTTGGCCGTCAGATATGAACTGACAAAAAGTAAAAAATAGCTCCAATTTATACCATACAAAGGCTATGTCTAGAAATTATTCTGACGTCAAAAATAAACATATTACCACATATNGCTGACTCTACGAAGCTGAAATTTGCAGTGTGTGTCTGTCTTTATTCGGGGGAGGATCTGAGATATAAAAAGCTGACGGAGGTCATAGTCTGGGACGTTAGGGGGAGGCTAATCCCATTTTGAAGGTGAAGGACGCCTCCAGTCAAAAATGCCATTTAAGATGTCTCTTCTTAAGAATATCTTCACCTTGGCCGTCAGATATGAACTGACAAAAAGTAAAAAATAGCTCCAATTTATACCATACAAAGGCTATGTCTAGAAATTATTCTGACGTCAAAAATAAACATATTACCACATATATCACACTATAAGTGTCGAAATTAAAACGTCACTAGTGTCCAGTGTCTAAATACTGCTATATTAGGTAATGTCCAATATTTACAAAGTGCTACTGGCTAATACTGTCCAAGTTAATCCGTGCACGTCAACATTCCGACATGCAATGCCACCTAAGCAACATGATAGAAACACCAGTTTATTGTGTAATAAGCTTACAAAATAGTAACTGGAGCTCAGACTGTGCTCTTCATGGGGACTTGGATTTGGAAGTGAGAAATGTCTTGGCCGAATGCCCTTCCTGACGCCGACCAATGGCTTTTTCTTTTGTGAAGTTCCAACGTCTCCCGCTTCGAAAATCGAACCCGGAACCTCTTGATTAAATTATATGAATTGTTTTAAAGATTGTTCAGTCACTCGTAAAGTCATTCTAATTAAATTAGAGCCTCCAAAACTTTAGAGTTTTAAATTGTGAACATAAGAGAGAAAAATGGTATACAAAAAAACTTGATCTCTCAAATCCCCCAGAACAGTTTAAAATCATGGTACACGTCAAAGTTAATGAAGGCATGGAAAATATTATATAACGGGCAATTTTAAGACTATTATCAAATGTAATTTTTTATTCTAAGCAGTTACTAGTTTAAGCTTATGCTTTCCCAAACAGCTTCAAAAAGACTGGGAAAATTGTCAACATCAAAAGGGAAATAAAATTCATTTCATGTTCCACTGTTTTATGAATATATATTGATATGCCTGTAGAATTGTCACTGTGAGGAGTCAAAATTGAATGAACTTAATATACAATTAAATTTGAAAACACAAGTGCCTTTGTCATTTCCTTCTTTACTTGGTGTGTGCACTATAAATACAATATGTATTAATTTATCGTTATATTTTTACATTATATAAACATTATTTTTCAAGGATTACTTCAGTACAGATGAGGTCACATTTTGGGTGTGATTGAGAAAATTCTCCCAGTCTTCAAGTATTTCCATGCAAGTACTTTGGATTAGCCATGCATTCTCGAGCATCGTCATGACAAACACTTCAGATATCAAGCAATACCTTATTACGAATACCAGAAAACAGTTGACATTGGTGAAAATGACAACAAATTCAACAAAAAGAAAAAAATTAACTTCAAATGATGTTGGATTTAACTTGACCCAAACTTTACGAGATCAACAGCTACTTTTTAAACTGTTTTTACTGTGGCCACTCATTGGTGTACGAGAAGAAAGAATCTGAAGAGTTTTGACGGAACAGGAGTGCGTTTGAGTAAACAGATCAATCAGAATGGCTTCTCAGTTTCATCTAGGAGCGTCAAAATAGTTTGTCCAGATCAGCTGCTTTGCATTTATGAATGGAAACTGTACGATACAAGAAAAAAGAATCTGAAGAGTTTTGACAGAGCAGAAGTGGGTTTGAATAAACAAATCAATCAGAATGGCTTCTCAGTTTCATCTAGGAGCGTCAAAATAGTTTGTCCAGATCAGCTGCTTTGCATTTATGAATGGAAACTGTACGATACGAGAAGAAAGAATTTGAAGAGATTTAGCAGAACAGGAGTGGTTTTGAATAAACAGATCAATCAGAATGGCCTCTCAGTTTCATCTAGGAGCGTCCAAATAGTTTTTCACGACGAGCTGCTTTGCATTAATGAATAGAAACTTGCAAAATTCTCTTTTCAATAAAAAATATATTGTTAAAGGCTGAAGTGAGCACGAAGGGGCGAAGAAAGAGACATTGGACAGACCACAAATTAAATTCCAAAGGAAAAAATGTTTTTCAAGACGAGCTGCTTTGGATTTATGAATGGAAAGTTGCAAAATTCTCTTTTCAATAAAAAATATATTGTTAAAGGCTGAAGTGAGCACGAAGGGGCGAAGAAAGAGACATTGGACCGACCACAAAGTAAATTCCAAAGGAAAAAATGTTTTTCAAGACGAGCTGCTTTGGATTTATGAATGGAAAGTTGCAAAATTCTCTTTTCAATAAAAAATATATTGTTAAAGGCTGAAGTGAGCACGAAGGGGCGAAGAAAGAGACATTGCACAGACCACAAAGTAAATTCCAAAAGAAAAAATGTTTTGTTTTAAGAGCCGAAAAAATTGTCCATTATTTTTTATCAACATATTTCAGTATACATTCAAGTGTCTTTTTTATTTTCTTACTTGTATGCAGTAAGAACACAATGGAAAACTACGTCAACAAAAAACAAGACAATTTTGTTTATTTTTCAGTCTCCCTTAGCACTCATCCTCATATTCACAACTATGTAAATAATATCAACTATCCAACCGCAATTCTTTCCACTGAATAGAATTGTTTGTGGAAGACAGGCTGACCCTTCAACACTACGAGATTTTAGGTCCTTTTATTGACGAGAATAAGGTGGGAAAGCGAACAAATAGCACGTAATATACCATATTACCGTAAGGAGGATGAGCTGGGCTTTTGAAAAAGGCTTAATGAAAGCCCTGCAATTATTACAATAGGTTCAAACAGGTTATATATGAAATAGTTCATCTCAGCTGGAAGAACCTCGTCAAAAAGATGATGTGGTACCATAAACATGCACAATTTGCAGATGTGTTCGAGGCATATGATGAAAATGAAAGGCAGAATATGATGGAAGCAGAAGTGTGGAGGGTTACTTACAAGACAATCAACTCTAAGTTAATGATATGGCCTGGTGAAATACACTATGATGTACCGATTTTCAAATTGTATTAAAGAACATGTATTGCACTTAAATATTTCTACTTTAGAGCAATGCTGCTAAAAAAATCGGTCATCTACAGGACAGTAACAAAAATGTGTTAAGTAGGTGAAGATACGTCTTCTAATGTTGCAATCGAAACTAGCTGTAAAGGCCAAAGAGAAGGAGCCATACTTCCTTTCAATGAAAAGTATACGCAGATAAACTTATAGACTTGAGTTCCATAGTAATAACAATACCCAGTATTTGACACCACCGCTTTCTCCTCTAATTTCTTTCCACTTTCTATTCTGCGGATCATCATCATCAGGTTCCATCGAGTCGGGGTCGACTCCTGGTGACATTATACACTGCTTTCTTCACCTTCCTCTGTCTCGTACATCTTCTTTCAGTTGAATCAGACTCTTCCCTGTGGCTTCAATCACTCCATCTAACCATCTTTGCCGTGACCTGCCTCTTCTCCTCTTCTGTGGATACATTCATGTGGAGCAATTTTGTATTGTATTGGGTGGTTGTTTTCATCGTTCCACGTTTTGGTCTGCCTGACAAAGTGATCGGATCACAAGAACAAAAGTAACAGACAATCTTGCCTCTCGATTGCAGAGATAGGCATTAACAGCCATGTGTTGTGTCTTGACCGCTTCAATTGTTTAGAAAGAGTTCTAACAATTATGAGACAGTGATACAAATACACTCTCCTTTTCATGAGAATATTTATTTGCAGAATATTCAGGCTCAGAATCATCCAATTTTTAAGAATATTAGGAATAATGCTCAGCCTCAACTCGCATATTTGTGTCTCATTTTCAGCAGATGCCTGTTTTGCAATTTTCGTAATAGAGAATAGCAAGACTGACATATCTTGTTATTAAAAAGAGTCTTTTTTATTTAATGGCGCCTATTTCCTTTTAAAGTCATTTCATTGTATTCGAATGTGCATGAAACAGCTTGAAGTGTTTTAAATGAAAATCAAATCAACCTTTTCAATGTAAATGGAATTGAGGATGTAAACATGAAAAGATCAAATATCAATTTATGTTAGGCATCTATGTGAGTAGCTGGAGCAATATGAATATCAAATTTGAGAATGTGAAACTATTTTGAAGTAAACATCATATCGAAAGTTAAGCGTCAACTTTAAGTTTCTTTAATTTTATCAAAACTCTCAGTCATCAAGGAGCGGTGGTTGGTGTAGAAATTCCTGATGAAAAAATCGATGATAGCAAAGAGGATTCGTGAGATATTTGAAAAAAAATATTTCCCAACGCTCTAGGTCTGGGAACGAACAAACTTTGCTGCGAGAAAAAGTTTTCTACTTCATCAACTTCCTCGTCTTCTTCAACGACAATAAACGCTGACGCAGTAAAACATATTACGAAAATATCAAATGATGTATCATCCATCATGCAGCTGCTCGATCCTGGTGTTATCACTGAGTCGACATTTGCTGAGCCCATTCCAGTAAAGAAGAAGGCGAAAAAAGGATCACATGTACAAAAGCTCGAGTCCCAAGGCGAAGTCATTTACCAGATGCAGCATGGTGCAACACAAGAAGACATACCCAACAAATATGGTGGCAATCAATTTCTGATCTCGAAGTGGTTGAAAAACAAAGAAAAGATTATTGCCGCTGCTGGAGACGAACACAAAAATCTTTTCACCAAACAAAGAAAAGCAGTGAAATACCTCGAGTTGTACAGGAAACTTTTTCATCAGTTGCAAATTGTTCATGCTAAAGGAAGGTAAGTAGACCAGTTGGCTGTGGCTATCGAACAAGGCCAAAGTGATACAACGAAAATTGACAGGTGATAAAACAGTGGTGACTAGAAAACATGTAATCATAACGTTTTTGCGTCGATACAATGTTCAAATGCGTGCACGACAACAAAACTGAAACAAACCAAAGGAGGCATACAGGGCTTAATAGAATGGCCTATTGTCAGTACGAACAGTTTGTTTGTTATGGAACTAATTCTGATTCATATTACGCTAAATGGGGCTGTTTGCTGCCATGTCAGCGATTCAGTCTGCACCAAACACCAGTCCCTTTTGTTATCGATTCCAAGAAAACAAGAAATTTTCTAAACGGAAGCGAATCATCAAAAGATATGGATAAACCAGCCAGCATATGGATTAGATAAAAGTTAATGTACATTGCAAGTTTCTTTTCGTGGAGATGGCACAAAACTCAAAATTTCATGATCTTCCTTAGGAAAGGCAAGTGAGTACGTCAAGACGAAATAGCATAGTATCATCCTGATGTTGACGTACACTGGCACGTTAATGCTTGGGCTGACACTGATTGCTCAGTAAAATAGGTCAACTTCACAATCAAAGAGCCAGTGAAGGCTTAAAGTTAATTGTTCAACAAAAAGATAAATTCAAAAAACTCTGTCTCAGCTTTACGAGAAAGGATTTTCCTCAATGCACAGGCGAGTTTTGATAAAGCACTGGGTCGAAAATGCCTGGACGAATTTATATCGTCCCGAGTATGAAAAGGTGAGAAAACGGGCTGCTTAATGACTCTTTGGAACCGATGATCACAAAAACACACATGAGTGTCTGCCACACTGTAAAGTGCCCCCAAACTCAACTTTTCCCCTTCATTCAGAGCTGACCAAGAGTCCCGTTTTCCAGATTCCTCGACTAGGGAAGATACGACGCCGAACCAGTACTCGATAATGAAACAGCAAACACCAAACATAGGTTCGGAATGGGTGATTGATGCAAATGATCGGTCGTATGATGACGAGCTCTCGACTTCAGTATGTTCATATGTTGTTTTGTCTGTAAAACATTTAGTTTTTGTTTCAAACTTTTTGATTGTTAAGAGCATTCGTATTATCAAAATTGCTGAAATTTTCTGTCGTTTGATCATTCCTAGTAATGAAATAAAATTTCTTTTAACTATGTTCCCCTGAAGTCATATTAAATTTGAAAAAGATATAAATACTAAAAGAATATATTCAGGCTCAAAAAGGCAATATCATAAGAATATCGCGGCTGGACAAAATTTATAGTATACTTTAAAGAAAATAAGAGTGCAAGAGATGCAATTAAAAATTTTTTACCAATTGGCCTTTGGTCGTACTATGACACCAAGTTATCTTTCGCAGGTATCGGACTAACTGAAAGCAACGCTTTACTCTTTTGAATATTTTAACTTAAACCTCATCCTCTGTACTGTCTTAGATAATATCACAAATTTTTCATTAAATAATAAAGACATAAATTATACTAGAATGTAATGTCCTATTTTGTAATAACATAACAAAATAATAATAATAATAGTAATATTATTATTATTATCATTAACAAAAGTTGATGATAAATTCTGGTATAGTTATAGTCAATTTTTTACTTCTAGGAACAGCTATTTCAATTTACATTTATTGGGTGTAGTGTTCCTTCAACTTTGCTAATTGACATTGTTATCCTAAACCAAAGTAGGGGAAATGAAGGTTGACAACTTAGGCGAGAATAGAAAAGTGGTTCAACACCCACCCATAGACACCTTCCACCCTCCATTGGAAAAGATCTTTTAATACCCGAAACACCCATTTTCATGCCTTTAATATCATAGGCCATAGATAATTACAACAATGATCAAAATTACGCCAGATCAATTCAACTAATGGTGCAGCAAAGCAGTTATTTTGACCGAAATTATACGGAACACCTGGCGTATTTAGCAATTCCAAATTGGTGTTGAGCAGCCTTCAATTATTAAAACACTTTTCAGGTCATAGAAATAAAATTTTTACAACTCGTATTCATTCTTAAGCTTTACAATTGTAAATCAAAAAGCTGTCTGGAACTATTAATGCTTAAGCTGATTTTTCCACATCATTCGCTCCAATTTTTTCCCATGGTAAAATATTTTAATACTTCCATTATAGCTCAAACTTTAAGTAATTTCCTCATAAGAGACGACGATATCACCGTTATGCAAGAAAAAAATATATGCTGTGCGGCTACCAAACACTTCTATTCTATCAATCGAACTTCTGCATTTCAGATTTCACCTATATTTTCCCTGCTCTGAAGAAGATCTCTGTTGGATTCCACTTCCACATAGTTGATAGAAGTAAAGTTAATGTGAAGAAAATGAACTGCAATTTTGTGGTTATCGGCTTCAATTGACTGTAAAAGCCTATTTGAAAATTAAACTACATTAACACTTGTTACAACGATTACATATATAGAAATGATCACTTGTAAAAAAATTCTTTCTGGCTCAACGAGGCATTTGTAATAAAATCACAACTTCATATTACACCCGTTTTCAAAGTCTAACTTTAATGGGCACTGATCTTGTCTTTCCGTCACCAGAGTCATTTAGAGAATGCAAATTCCTTTTGCAATCCTATTTTTACTGCTTTACATCAACACTGTGTTTAAAAAGGTACGTTATTTGATATCATCCAGTTATATGCCTATTGTTACCCTTTTTGCTACATTTCCAGTTCTGTTCATTTTCTCGATGCTTTTAAAGGTCCGGAAATGTTCATCCCTTCTTAATTTCATGCAGTGGTGATTTTTCCTTTCTTTTTCTTCTTCTTTTTTGGTTTATTTTTCAATATCACTTTCCTATTTCATAATTTTTGCAGTTTTACTACATTATTTCGATATTGATATTAGTTTACACCGTCATGAGTAATCAATACAAATGAATTATCATGCATGTAATTTTGTGCAAATCCAATTTTCCCATCGCTAGGAAGTAGCTTAAGACTATTAATCTAGTAAACTCAACTTAATTGTTACATCATTTATCCATATAATAAATTTGTGCCATGTCGGAATTTGTTACCACAATCCGATTGATGTAAGTTAATGCTGATGGCATACAGCAGAAGGTCCAATAAAATATATCTTCATTAGGTGGTCACCTGTTAAAGTGGTCACATGTTAAAGTGGTCACGTGTTAAAGTGGTCACCTGTTGAAATGGCTACATTTTGTACTCCGATGTATTTTTCGTTCGACTTCACCTCCAAGTAATGAGGGCTTGTCCAAAGGCAAATGAGACGCAGACATATTCGCGACTTACACTCACATCAAGTATAACATTTATCTTTTAATGGTTAAATATTTGCAATTTTACCATAAGTTAACTATAAACATTCATCCTAATTAACGCTTTTAATATATTGGCAAAACAATTAAGGTGACTATATTTGCATTAAATAATACCTTGATATTTCATTTTAAAAACCTGTGGTTGCAATCAATCGAATTCTTGATTTGTTTAGACTTTCTTCCAATTCATTTTAAGTCCTTTCCAGGATTGTAGTTATTGATTCGAAAACTGAAATTGCACAGGAAAGGCATCAGTATGGTCTAGCTGAAACACAGATATACAAAATTTTAATGATAGTAAATATTTGTAACGAATTGTTACAAACTCTGTAGTTATTATTTTCAACCTAAATTCTAACTGAATAAATAGAGATAAAAATGTTGAATACTCAAGTTTCATCTTTGTGAAAAACCCTGAGGAACGTTAATAAATCATCAAAAGGGACTACACATCCCCCTACCATATAACCGATAGGGGGATCTATTGTATTTTAAAATCTTTTCAGTTGATAGCAGTGTCAATGTGACTAAAAGCACTGTATTAGAAAGATGGTATGGGTCTTCCCATTTGCTTGATAAACCTGTCAAATATAAGATACAACAAAACAATAGGATCCAGTAGTCAGAATAAACTCATAATCAGCCCTATCCTTCTTCTCAAGATTGTTAGCCGTGGGAATATTAGGTCAATCTTGACTTATTGTCGTTTTTATGATTTACATACCAAAGAACCAGATGTGTGTGAGGGAGGGAGAGAGAGAGAGAGAGAGAGAGAGAGAGAGAGAGAGAGAGAGAGAGAGAGAGATAGATAGATAGAAAAGGCATAAGCATGAAATAAGGACACAAGCACAAATCAGCTAAACCTTTTGGTGTACGCTCAAATCGTCAAAATAAATTCAGGTAAGCTTTACAGAACTGTTGGGGTGGGGGATGAGTATAATGCACAGAGTGAGTGAAAACAACCCACTACAAACAAGCGACTATGAGAGCAGGAAGAAAAAGTGGCATTTATTATTTTAAAAGATATATGACATTAACACTGCTTTAATTGTTACTTTACAGCTGGTGAAGTTGTTCCTTTATTCAAAAGATACCTTCCTATTCCATGATTGGATTCATACTCGACAGGTACAAAAAAATGCAGGTAAAGTAAACAAATGTGAACAAAAATAATAGAAAGGTAAATACAAGGAACTGGAATTAGATTGACTCTAATGGTATTAAGAGAGTTTTTTAAGACAAAGGGTGTGAAGTAAACGCAAAGGGTGGAGCTAATTTCGGGGGCCTAAGGAGGCGAAAATCGTTTGTTCTAGAATTATAGTAGTTACAGAACACCTGGAGACCTAACCTAGAAAAGGATAACAGAGCCTCTTCACACTAAGAACTTAGTGTTCATAGGTTTAACGTGCCAAAAAACTGACCTGAGGAATGTACCAAGTAAAATAAATGATGTATAGATAAAAGATAAAAAAAACTAAAAATGATTGCGACCTGATATACATTCCTTTTACTTTTGAGGCATAAATTTATTGCAAAATTATGTTTATGGACGTGCTATATTCTATAGGTCAAAAAGGAAAACCCATTCTATACCTTTGTAAACAAAATTTAAGAACACATTTTGTGCCAGATAAAAAGACACAATTACCGACATACAAGTCGTATCTATAAGTGGGTAATGTAAGAGATCTCTTGAAACAAAGAAAGTTGAAATGGAAAGGGTATGAAGTTCACATAGATGATGGGAGCATTCGAAACAAAGTACTGTAGAGTGAATTCGTCTTCTTCTACGTTTCTTGCAAAAGGCCACTTGAGGCGATAAAGTCTAGTCCCTGTATATGTCGAGCATGCTGACTCTTGCCAATGAATCACTTGCTTGGTCCAACTCCAAGTTCCTTTTCCTTCTAATTGGGTCCTTTGAGTTCCTGTTGTCAAAGGCATATTTTTTTCTAATTTTCTATGTCCAAAATAATGTGTTCGAGAAAACACATTTGAGAAGTTTCTAAACATCACCATAAGTGTTTGTTTAGAGTTCAGGACTCGCAATCATTCAGCAGAATGGATGACAGAATCAATTAGTAGAGCAAAAATATAAAGGTCAAGATAAATCTAGAGATAAGTATGTAATGAACAGAATGCACGATTACTATGCTCAATTATTGTCAAAGACCTCCCCACTCATAATAACAATGAAAATTATAAAATAATAAATGAATAAAAAAAATAAAAACAGAATTAGCCATTAAAAGCAACAAAACCACAAAACAACAAAACAATGAAAAAATAAAACAGTAAATTGAAAAGTGCATGTTTTGTTCATTGCATGAAGAAATCTAAAACAACTTGCCCATTGGAAATCGTCAAGCTAACAGTAAATCTACCATCAGGAAGTTTGTAACAGACTAGTTCAACAAAGCATTGTAATTAAATTTTGTCTTTACATTTTTTATCTTAAATCCATTTTCTACGAAAAAACCCAATTTTAAACAGGACAGATATTAATAGCAATGTATGTAACCCTGAAATTTATATATATATATATATGTATATTATATATGTGTGTATTATTTATATGTGTATATTATATATATATATTAACTAACAATATTAAAGATTTTTTGAGTGGTTACTCAGGAAAATAAATAGAAGAGCTCAAAATGTAAGAAAGTTTGCAAAGGATAATTTTTTCTCCATGAACAAAATAAGGGGCAAATTGACATTTTATACCCAATAGTCCTGTTACAACAAACAGATAAATTTCTTGTTTTAGGGCATCCAGCTGCTTAGAAGGATCATTATTTAAATGTTTTTTTGGCATTCTACGCAAGCCTCTCGATAAGAGAAAATAACATTGCTCAATAATGCTGTTTTGACTTAAATTTTCGGATTCACAAATTATTATCAGGCAAAAATAGTTGGGCTAGTTTTGTGTTATTTAAAATTGAAATGGGTTGTTTGGTGTTAAATTTTACGTAGTTCAGAAGGCCAGGATTTGTCCATGCATGAATGTTGTTAACGAATACAATGTATTGATTAATTCGTGGATTCATTATCCTTGGATAGAAAGTTTATTGATGGTTTTATATTCAATAAAGTACCACATGGGTGTTTGCTAATGATATCAGCTGCGTGATTTTGTGGCTTTACCATGTTTGTTTCATAAAGAATTTATAATTTGTTGACAGAGATATTGATAACATCACTATAAATGGTTATGAAGTAGAGAAAGTAGTTGAATATTCGCTGAGCACAACCTTATGACTGAGTGGGAAAAATAAGGGGGAAAAGTATTATTATTCCTAGAGCTGTTTATAATTGTAAGAAACGTGCGTACACACCAGAAAGGTACAAAACCTTGTTAGATTTTAGTGTTTTTTTCACATCAAGCAAGGCTGGAAGCCAATTAAGTAAAAAGAGTTTCTTGTCTTTTTTGATCTTTTTTTCTTTGTATCTTTTAATCCTTTAATTTTATTGATTACCTCTCCTAATTTATCTCCAAAAACATATACAAACTCAGTAGTATGTCACTTATAACGGAGAAACGATTGAGCGCAGTACTTCCAGGCACGTGGGCGGGATCCGAACTGTGAGCCTCTTTCATGGTAATCTGCTGACTAAACCACTTCTGCACTTCTGCTTAATGTAATGCCAGAGATCACACAATAAAATAACGAATTCGTTATACATGTTAGTGTTAACTTCTACAAGTATATATCACCCCAGAAGAAGGGGTAGGAAAAAGACAACAATTGTTGCTGTTACTCAGAGTTGCAGTGCTATGTTATCATCAGACAATTTTCTGATAATTATACAATAGGACGAAAGCCTGAATAACAGCAATAAAGGTAGACCTCCTTGATACCTTTTCTGTCTTCTTCTTCTCCTCCTTTCGGCCTTTTCCGACGGGCCAGGTCGGGTCAACCGCTTGACTCAGTCTCCCCCACTTTCTCCGGTCTTAGGTGTCCTCCGTCGTTGCTTGATCTTTCTCCATATCCCTCCTGATCACATCCCTCCAATGCAGCTTTTGCCTTCCTCTACTCCTCTGTCTTGCTGCAAAATGCCTTCTTTACACCCATCTCTTCCCCCATTCTCATGACATAGCCATACACCTCAATCTAGCTTTTCTTGTTTTCTCGCGTATTTTAGGGACTTTTGCAAGCCTTCGAATATCTTCGTTTGTTCTGTGTTCTCGCACGGACACCCCCATCATCTATCTTAGCATTCTCATCTCAGTCGACATAAGTGTCCGCTCTTCCACTTTTCTCAAATGGATCACCTCTAGTCCGTACGAAAGTACTGTACGCACTTGTAAATATTCACTTTCAGCATAAGTGGCATCGCCCTGCCACACAATATTCCACTTATTTTCCTTCATACCTTTTTTTATGTGTTATTATAATGCTCTGCCTTAGCATCGAGAACCTTTCACTAGTATAGGAAAAGTATTATTCAGTTGGATACATATAAGTATAATTGACTAGTACTTATATATAATAATATATATTATATATACTTATACTGCATGTATTATATTTGTAAATACATGCACATTTGTGTGCCTATGATACGGTAATCTCAAACTAGAGGGGTAGTCATCATCATCATCATCATCATTGTTCGACCTCAGTCGAGATGATGGATTGAACAACCTTCCTCCAGCAGTCTCGGTCTTCCATAGCTTCTTTAAGGTCTTGACCTGGTAAGCCAGTATCTCTTATAATGGTATCTAAGAAAGTCAATTTGCCAGAGCGCTTTCCGATGGATTGGGGTTTCCAGAGTATTAGTGATGAAATCACTTTGAAGTTACTCTATGGCAATGGTCTACAAATTGTACTCTTTTAGATTTGACCAAACTAGATACTAATGTAAGGTTGCCATAAACTTGACTCTTGGTTGGGTGTTTTTACCAAGATAGGTTTTTAACCCGCATAAGTAGTTTTGTATAGCACCCATCTAGACGCTTTTCTGCTCTTTTAGATAGAGTCCAAGTCCCTGATCCATAGAGCAGAATTGGTTCAATGAGCGCCCGAAATATTTTGACTTTGATGGTAATGTCAAGTTCAGATGTCCAAAGTTTATGCAGTTTGTTGCACGCTGACTATGCCATGCCTTTCCTAACAAGAAAGTTTTTTTCTCAAGAAGAAATAAAAGAACCCAAGTATTTGTAATCATCTTTGGATTTTAAGTTAGTTCCAGAAAGAGGGGTAGTGAAGAACTGGTGACTCGTGTAAAATAATATAGGGTTTATTTAAGCTTCCTAGACAGGTTACAATTTCTACGGTTCTTCCTTGATTTAAGTACACAATGGGTGCATTTTCATAGAAACTGTAAGATGTAGGAGCTAGCACTTAAGAAAAGTATGGATATCAGTTAACATTTGCTTCAACAATTTCATCATACATGGCAAAAATTACTACAGGAGGTAGTGTAATTTAGAAATTTTTCTACATCATATTTCAATTTACATTTTTATCAAGGTGATGTTACTTTATTGTATCTATAAGGGCTGATGATCTATGCACTAAAACTATATCTTCCAAGAAATACTACGCTTACATAAATCATCTTAAAGTTTAAGGAGCGGTCTTGTGTAAAAAGTTAAGTTAACCAACAATGCATGCTTCTTTGTGAAACAGTTTCTAAGCGCCAATCAATTAACACCTCTGTTCAGATATCAGAAGGTATCCATTGAATAAACGTAGTTACGGACCCTTCCT
Organism: Morbakka virulenta; assembly: GCA_003991215.1. NCBI lineage: Eukaryota > Metazoa > Cnidaria > Cubozoa > Carybdeida > Carukiidae > Morbakka > Morbakka virulenta. The sequence goes on along the minus strand of RDPX01000113.1, from coordinate 1,693,139 downwards.
GAAGAATCCTCTTTTCCTACGTCAAGTGCGTTCATCAATAAATATTTTTTAGACTATATAGTTTAAAGTTTATGCAAAATTTCCAACAAATATACATAGTTTTGTCTGCGTCTTGTGATATTGGGGTATCATAAAGGTAAGATTATGATCCAATCAACCAGAGGCATTTCGTAAGTCAAAGAAGTTGTTAAGCTTCTTTACTACCTTCTTAAAGTCTTAGCCCATTTCTGCATTTTCAGGTTCCCCCGTTGTACCTTAAGTCACACTCTTTCGGTGGTGGGCCCGATGCATTTTTTTTCCATAACAAGAGAACCTTACTTTTTGTTTGGAAACAGTGAACTCTTGACTGAACTGTAAAAGAGTTAAAGCGACAAGCGATGTGTTTTGACTGCCAGGGTCTCTTTTCTGTTAGATTTGGGTAGCAGTAGCTATTTTCATGGACATGGAAAGGTGTTAAATTAAAAAATCTTCGCGTATTCTTGTGGTGCTTGTTTGAACATAAGTACAAATTTGAAAGAATATTATAGAGATCTTGCCAAGCAACCATGACCTTCAAGGGTGTATCCTATATCTTTTTAATGATTTTGGTTTATTTCTTTTGTGCAGTAGAGGTTCCAAATTAAAGTTACTGTCAACTTTTTTTAAGGCAGGAACCCAATTAGAGATAAAGACTGACCTAAGCAGTCAACACATGTAAGGACTGATGAAAATTATTGCATAAATTGCCCTTTTTTAATTGATAGCATAACAATTCTTTTTGTGAGTACGGTCTATACCGAAAGCTTAAGTCATTCCCTAATTTGTTTGTTTCTGTCGATAGCAATAGCAATCCCTAATAATCTTGAAAATTCTGAAGTTTATGGACTCAGAGGAAGTCACAGATGTAAGCCTCCCATCTTCAGGCTATTGAAATGGCGAGATACGGCAGTTTTATACTTTGGTAGTGCGGACATACTTGTAGACAGGGCTTGAGTTGTTTCGGAACGTGGCGCCATACCTATGTTGTGCTTATTGTGTTTCTTTTTTTAGTGCTGGAAGTTATATTTCTGGAAGAGTGTAAGATATACTGTTGATGTGATTGGTGCATTGTAGGGAATGGATTGTTTCTTTTATTTTTCTTGTTGTTGTGTTGATTTCTTTGTCTATAATCCGTTTATTTTCCCAGTCAAAGGTATGATCCTGTGAACATTGCTGGACACAGGATCATACAATATAAAATAGCCGTATCTCGTCATTTCAGTAGCCTGACGATGGGAGAAGTATCTCTCGAAACGTAGATCGGAAAAAGCTTATGACTCGTGACATGATAAAGCTCTAACATCTATAGCAATAGTAATGTTGGCAAGATTAATATGGATTTCTAAACTAAAAAAGCAAATAGTTTTTCTATAAATAATTTTTCTTAATAGATTTGTATTTTTCCTCAAATACAATCTTCTTCCAGTTCTAAAAGTACTTTTTCTGACGTCAATGAAAATTAATTAACTTTGAAATACTATTCACTAGAGAGCAATCTTATATCAATTTTGAAAAATTGATTTTTTCTTTTGTGTTATAACGTCCATTTTACGCCATCACTTTGTATGGTCTTATTTATATTTTTTATGTGCTGTGAGGCTAAATAGTCTTTAACAATTTCACGTTACTACATTTGGCAAAATTGGTATTACAAAGTTGGCAGTTATTTAAAGTACACTTAATAATCTGGGCTACTCGTTAATCTCCCCAATGGGCCTTTTGATTCTGCTAATTAGTCCCATAAAAACAGTTAAATTGTCTTTTCATAAAGCTGGAAAGCTTCAACGCTGACTGAGTCGTCTTTCTGGCCTAAGAAACATACCGTTAACCCAATAAATCCCAATTGTATCCATGGACCATTTTTGACGGAGAGCGAAGCAAAGATTAACTGCCTTAAGAGATTTGAATTTGGCCTTAATTACACATGGTTTACAGTTTTTGTGACAGAGTTGCTATGAATACGGTCTACTCTGTAAGAAGACTTATTTTCTACGTTTCAAAGAAAACAAGTCTATTTTAAATATGTTTTGAAGGGCGACTTATAAAACTAAGAAATCCCAGAACTTTTGAATTCTACCAAAGAGGCAATATTGTGTTTCGTAAGTCAGTAAGAAAAGTTGCATGTGATTATTTCCATACAACAGTTGGATCAAGGCACAATGAAGAAATGCATGACGCATCAGAATTATTTAGGGGATTAATAAATGGTTCTGAAAAAAACAACATTATAACCAAGAGCAACCCTACGCTTAGACAAATAAAACTTCTCTTTGTTTATAGGGCTTATATACGCCTGCTACATACAGATTGAAAACATACAGGCAATAGTTTGACCTATTAATTAAAATCAATTGAAACTGCTTTGAGTATTTCTGACGCCATTTAACGTGATTCACAAAGCCTAGTTCAATGGATAATCTATTGCTTCCACTACTCTCCGTCTCATCCCCAAGTGATCCATCAGATATGATCTGCAGTATATGTTGCTGTATACTTTCACGATGGCTTTATAATGTACAAACGAGCTATCTTGAGCAGTAAAACTGAGTTATGGCGTTATTAATTTGATAGGTAGATGGAACCTTTACTTTTAGTGGAAGGTTGTGGCTGGTAGAGGTCTAAAAATCAGTCTGCACTATATCAAAATATAGTAATTTTTCGTTCGATTCTTCATCTTCTACTTCGAATTTCTTTGAAACTAGAACAAGTAACGGCTGTTAACAGTGGGTCCTGATGCTCATTTTCTGCAAAGATCAGTGTTTCTTAAAGGATCGGGCAAACAGATCAGAATTGGCCGATAAAATAACAGATTTTCCTTATTTTGGTACATAACAGAAAACAATTGATAAATATTTCTTTATTGAACTTAACAAATTTCGTCTCTTTTGAAGGAGGTTCCAAATTCGTGGAAATAATGAAAGATCTCAGCTATAACAAGTGAATTCATCATCAAACGGAAAGATCATCTCAAGATCTGCCGTGGCCCACAAAAATTTCGCCAACCAGACCGACTTTACGCCATTCGATATAGTTCTGGAATAGGTTTTACGTCACATAGCTGAGAGATATTATCACTATAGCGTGTCTTACGCCTACCTCGTGCTCACTTACCAAATACAGAGCCTAATAACAGATCCCTGTCAACATTGTAATGACGGCAAATATGACCAAAGAAAGAAAGTTTTCGCTTGGTGATCAAAGGTATAAGACGTGTCTTACAGTCGACCTTCCGTATGACCCACTCATTAGTCTTCCTCTCAGTCCAAGTAACTCTCAGTAACCTACGATGACACCATATTTCAAAAGATTCAATTCTTTTAAGATCCTGTTTCTTTACAACCCAACATTCTGAACCATATGTTGCAATGGAGAAAACGAGGGAAGCCAGCAATCGTTTCTTGGTGCTTAAAGATATATGCAAATCTTTCCAAATATTTGTCGAAGAGATCATAGCATTTTTTGCTCTATTTATCCTTCTCTTAATTTCGCTAGAGTTGTCATACGTGGCTGTAATTTTTGCACCGAGATAAATGAATTTGTTTACATTTTCTATTGCCTCCCCGTTAACAGTGATGTTATCAAGAAGTTCTGGTAAGTTGGTACGTTCAATTTTCATTACTTTAGTTTTGTTAGCGTTTAAGAATAGCCCCGCAGACTCGCTTATAGTGTTAACCTTATTGACCAGAGATTGTAGTTCGATCATGCTGCCGGCTATGAGAACAGTATAATCTGCATATCTTACATTATTGATGGATTTGCCACCGACTTTCACTGTACCTTCCGTATCCTCAAGTGTATCACGCATTATTGTTTCTGAATACACGTTAAAGAGGTAAGGAGTAAGGGTACAGCCTTGTCGGACTCCCTGTTCAATACTAAACCATTCAGTTAACCCATGTGTAGTTCTTACTGCTGCTCTCTGGTTGGCATATAATTGTATTATTAATTCAACTATGTGTTGTGGAAAGCCCATTGATAGCATGTTTGACCATAGAACTCCCTGATCGACGGTATCAAATGCCTTCTTATAATCAATAAAACATAACAATATGTCTTTGTTACATTCTCTGTTTTTCTCTATAATCATTTTGAGGTTTAATATCTGGTTTCTTGTCCCTCTGCCTGTGCAAAAACCGGCCTGCACCTCATTTATCTCCTTATTCAATCTTTCATTCATCCTGTTTGCGATTGTATAAAGCAGTATCTTACTCGGGTGACTGATTAAGGAAATAGTTCTATTGTTACAACACTGCTGAACAACACCCTTTTTAGGAAGGGGTAAGAACAAAGAGGAAACCCAGTCTGTAGGCCAGGATTTTTCGTGCAAGTGAATTATTAAACTTAAATGACTGAAACTTTTTACGTTTTTTAAATAGAAACATGTTTGAAAAACACCTATTTTTTTATGAAGGGCCATATTAAAGCTATATCATCGGTTAAAGTGCGAAGTAATGTCAAATGAAAATGAAAGAGAAGTAACTATCGGCGGTGAAAATGTGGAAAAAGGTGACAGCTTTGTATTTTTGGGTTCAGTTATCCCAAACACAAATGATGACATCAATAGAAAAATCGCGCTCGCATCATCGGCTTTCGGCAGACTGAGACACTCCGTCTGGAACAGCAGACAACTCCCGAACTCTTCAAAGATTAGAGTGAATCATTCTCTGATCGTCCCTGTTGCCATCTATGCCTCTGAAACCTGGACACTACGAGCAGAAGATATACAAAAACTAACTGTTTTTGAAAACGACTGTCTTAGAACCATGTTCGGAAAAAGGCGTATTGACAAAGTGAGAATGAATGCCATTAGAAAATCACTCAGCTGTTAAACAACAATTATCGAAATGGTAAAGAAAAAAAAGACTACTTTGGTTTGGTCACGACATCAGAAGAGGTGATGCAAATAACATACATTGTGCCTACAAAGAAGACTTTGATGGGAAAAGACCAAGGGGCAGACCCCCAAAGCGATGGAAAGACCAAATACGAGAGGATTTCAACATGCCTCTTCCTGCAGTTGAAAGAAAGACTGCTGATCTAGATCAATGGAAAGACAGTGTTAAGAAGAAATGTGCAAGGATCTGAGAAGATTATCCAAAAGAGTCAAAGTCATGGGGTAAAAACTAACAACGGAATTCGTTTTTGACATCAAACCATAAAGGTGTCATAAGAAACATCTGTGACTAGGGCATTTGAACAAAAATTAAAAATTAATCTCTTGTTTTGGTTTTCTGTTGGATATAAAAAATGCCATGTACATCATAATTATGTATTTATTTAAATAATATTTATAGAGGAGCCGTGGGTTAATGGTTAGTGCAACTGCATAGTAACCAAGAGTTCCGGGTTCGATTTCCTGAGCTGGTGAGGAGAATTTGGAACTTTACAAAGAAAAAAAGCCATTGGTTGGCGTCAGGAAGGGAATCCGGCCAAGAAATTCCTCACTACCAAATCAAAGTCCTTCTGAAGGGCACCGTCTGAGCCCCAATTGCTGGGGGAAATGACGTTAAAACTAAAAGAGAAAAGAATTAAATAATGTTTATACAGGATTACAATCCTTGTAAAGATTAACTACTGTCTTGTTGACCTTGCCAAGAAATATAACATCAAGGGTGATGAACTAAAATCCCATTTTGAGCAGCAAAATATCTGGAATGGTAAGGACAGAAGTTTAGGTAAATAGATACCAAAATTTAACTTATTATGAGCAGCTTCTTGTATTATCGCTGCTGAAGGTTTCGAAAAACTTTTTAACTAAGTTGTAAGTCCTGGTGCTACTGGTATACATTGTACCGAAAATATTCTTTCTAAATAACATTCTGTTCTTCTGTTCTTCTTCGTGTATACTGGTTCAAATTAACAGAAGTAAATGACATTTCGACCACTATAATTGTATCTGGTAAAATATCAAAATTAAGTGAGTCTTCCCCTGAAAAGTAACCTAAAAGTTATCTCTAAACATGTTTACCAGCATACCTTTCACTTAAAAACAGACAATAAATTCAGTTTGAGACAATTCAGTCCTTATAAAAAAATGAAATGCACATTTTGTTTAGTTGGGATAACGTTTTGGTGAAACATCCATGGATTCAGACAATTTAGAATATCCTATTCCCCCAATACCTCATTTTTCTTTCATTAGGGAATAATTTAACTTAGTACATCAACAATTTGTGTGTAATGAATTGGTCATTGTCAACAAATGAGCTCTGAAAGTAAAAAGGAAAGAGAATGTACCATAAAAAGACATTACTTGAAGTCAAATGTAAGGTAAGAAGAGAGCACCTACTAGTAAACTAACTCCCAAGGTCAAGTGCTTCCTGTACACTCGCTTCAATGAAGGAAAGGAAGTTACAAGTAGCTTGATATTTTGCGTTTATATTATATATTTACATTCTTTTTTGTTATTGTGCTAGTAATAGGTTTTTAATCAGGAATTACAGTCCCCTTACATTTTAATAATCGCAAAGGAAGACGAACACCCATAAATCAGCCACAATCTTTAAATGAGGTATCTTTGGTTTCAAAATTTATAATCTATTGTAAAATCGAATTCCTGGCTTAAAATTGGTTCCACAAACTGCTTTAAAACTATTTATTTTCCAACAATATTTACATGTCTTTTTAAAGAAGATAAAGTACCAACGGTAGAATGATATTAAAATAAGTGGAAAAGAAGGAATTGAGAGGCAAAGGTGCAGTGACATCATTTACAAATTGGTGAGATTCCAATCTTATTTCCTGAGTAGCAACCTCCTTAGCTCTGCTTAGGAGCATCTGGTCGGTAATCAGAAGCTTGCAGGTCTAGAACCGTGTGGGACAACTTTGCTTCTCGCAAATTTTTAACCTCTAATTTCACTACAAGGCACTGTGGCTCCTTCAATTGTACAATAATGACGTGCTACTGATTTAGGTTTCCCAGAGCAAAATTAGTTAGAGTTGTACAAAAACCCCCCAATAGTTGTCTCCAGAAAGGGTTTTTAGGTCAACTTTTTTCTTATTACAAGCATTTGGACTCAAAGTACAACAAAAAGGACGATAAGGGCATAAAATGTAATCGAGAAGTTGACTAGAAATAGTAACACCATGAAGATTACCTATCATCTGTAGCATTATCTTTATTTTTAAATATAGCTTTTTCTTGTAAAAACAAAAAGCTTTATTTATAATTTCATTACATTAGGATATGTGGCTTAATGGTTAGTGCAACTGCACCGTAACCAAGAATTCCGGGTTCGATTCCCCAAACGGGCGACTTTGGAAATTCACAAAAGAAAAGGCCATTGTTTGGCGTCAGGAAGGGCATCCGGCCAAGAAATTCCTCACTGCCAAATCAAAGTCCCTGTGAAGGGTACCGTCTGAAAAAAAAAGAAGAAGCTTTTTCTTGTAAAAGAACGGTTAAAGCCATAACATCTCAAAACACCGTATCTTTATCTTTTTTTTTTTGATGAATCAAGATTTATAAAATGAAAGTAAATAAATTTCTACATGGTAATTTTGACATTATACCCAGAGATACAGATTTATGTGGAATCGTTTCAGCAAGATGATCATGGTTTTGAGTTGCAACGCTAATTTAGAGTAAACATTTGTCTTTCTTTTTAGAATAAATTCGAATCGTTTCCAAAAGCACTTATTTTCTGTAAAGTAGATAAATAAAAAGTTAAACTGTATTGGAGTGCTTAGCGAAATATGAAGAAATTGAAGTGGGGTACACCCTTACCATGTCTTACGTTATTCGTGGACTAAGAATTTTGAATTCCCATTTGATTGAGTACATTTGACAGGAAGCCAAAGAGAGTTGCATGCAAAAGCATTTAATTGATTAAGTCGGAAAGTGAGATGACCACGTGATAATGATAAGATATGAAGGAATGTGAAGAAGCCTCCCTTTGAAGCCACTTATTAAGATAATACGGAATCACCATCCTGCTCAACGCACCCTTATAGATAATGTATATATAGCATGATGTTTATGCGAAATATCCTTGAATTACATGATCACTGTCTTACAGTGTCTGGTTTTAGAGTGAAGAGGTATTTGATGACCAGAGAGACACTGAGATGGGTATTTTGACTATTTTTCCAGTTTTGGAATAAAAAAGTATCTTACTTTAATGGGGATTAAATTTTTTCCACAGTGTCAAAATTTCTTTTTATTGAATTTACCAATTTATTTTATACGAAGAATGGATTTACACGTATGCACGCCTGTTTCCCATTTAACCTTTTTTATGCCAGTGAAATAGATCAGAAAAGCGGAACGTTTGCTTCTGTGAAAGGCATTGAGTATTCTTAACTCTAAAATACGCTTTAGGCAAGCTAAGCCCTTTTTACTTGTTCTTATTCTATTTCAAATATTATGGCACAGTGGCAAAAGATTACTTTTTTTGATTCCTATTTGTACGCCTCTGAATTTCGACCAGCAATCGGCAATGCCGACTTTAGTGATTACCTTTCCATGCAGAGAAGAGCTTTCTTAAAATACAGTTTTTCTAACGTTCCTTTTTAAATAAAATTTGCACTGTTAGTTTGATTATTATTAGATTGGAATATTTTTCTCCCCTGAGGAAAATCAAAGTGATTCCAAACTATTTGATGAGCTGGTTTTTAAGTATTTCAGAGGATTTTCTATAAATAATTTGAATAAGGTCCTTGCAACCTCTTCCTCACATGGTGAGATCAAAAGAGAGAAAACAGGTGTTATTTATCGACGGAGACCAGAAGAAACCCCATTTGAAGAATATTGTGTTACTGTGAATTGATTACAGTACGACCGTTAAGTACAAAAATTTATTCCTCATTGGGTTTGGGCGAGGCGGTATGCCTTGATGTTAATAGCTTTTTAAACTCATTACTCAGGATTAAAGCAGATTTGCAGTAAAATTCCCTTAACTTAAAAGGACAATAGATGAAAGCAAAAGTACTCATGCTTCTCCATACGTAGAAAAGAGAAGCAATTGATACTATTCTCTTCAGGTTCAGTCAATAACTTGAGAGCATCCGGTATTGTGGTTACCAATAAAACTATTTTCAGAACGTTTACACATATGTTTAAGAGTATCTATTTTAAGGGATAAAACGACGAGAAAATTGAATCTTCATTCAAATAGGGTCCAGAATCTCATTCTGAAAAGTAAATTATTGCAGTACAACGTAAGTTTAGTGAATGCCTGAAATGATCTCATCAAAATTGAAACATGAACTGGTTTCTTACTTCAATGGAAACCTTGACAGTGGACTTTCCACTTAGGTTTTCATTTATTGGTCCAAAAACTTTCCCATTTAAAGTCTTGTGATGACGGAAACAAAAGAAAGTTGGTTTTACTCTTTATTTGGTTGGAATCTCGGCGATAGACTCCTTTCAAAAAGTGATTCTCATCCTTATTTCCAAATTCACTAAGAAAGGGGTGTAAATTTGTTTCAGTCCTGGGACCTAGGATTTTCAAAAAGGGGTGTTTTTTTGCCGGTAGTCAGAGAGTGTAGAAATAAGGGTCCTTTTTTCATAAAAATACCCATACATGCCGAAAGAAACTTACCTAGCTTACAGGTTATAACTTGCAGAAGACATTTCCACTAAAGAAGAGTTATCATTAGAAGTAAAGAAAGTAAATGCAATGCCAGTGAAAAGGGGAGAATTTAAAAATACCATGGCACTGAATAGATACTTTTATCAAATACTCTAAATCTCTGAATTGGGTAGGGATGAGTACCACTTTTTATATAGTAGTGCACGGGCGGGGATTGAAACGAAGGCAGTTATAAAATCTACTGCAAATGCCATATCGATGTCACCACTCTGTCAAAACTAAGAACCGAAACTATAACCATTAAACAAAATCCAGCTTAACTCAGTGATTAAAAGACCAGACAATGCTTTTGTTTAATGAAAACATCAAAACGTAGAGAAAACGTGTATTTCTATCTATCTATCTATCTATCTATCTATCTATCTATCTATCTATCTATCCATCTATCTTTCTTTCTTTCTATCTATCTCTGTATCTCTGTCTCTGTCTCTCTGTCTGTGTGTGTGTGTGTGTGTGTGTCTCTCTCTCTCTCTCTCTCTCTCTCTCTCTATATATATATATATATATATATATATATATATATGTGTGTGTATGTTTGTATCCATCTATTTATTTATTTATCAATTTATCTATCTGTTATTTATCTTTCTTAATACTTATATTTTCATCCCTGATTCCATCCTCCCTTTGGCTGAATCGTTAAGGCTCTGCACTTGAANCTCTTTCTCTCTTTTTCTCTCTCTCTCTCTCTATCTCTCTCTCTCTCTCTCTGTCTGTGTGTGTGTGTGTGTGTCTCTCTCTCTCTCTCTCTCTCTCTCTCTCTCTCTATATATATATATATATATATATATATATATGTGTGTGTGTGTGTATGCTTGTATCCATCTATTTATTTATTTATCAATTTATCTATCTGTTATTTATCTTTCTTAATACTTATATTTTCATCCCTGATTCCATCCTCCCTTTGGCTGAATCGTTAAGGCTCTGCACTTGAAAACTGATTCCCGTTGTGGGTACAAGTTCCAAGGTTACTTGAGTATTTTTTGTTTGCTTGGTACAAACGTAATTTTCAGTTTAAATGATTTCAATTGTGAATACCTCTCCTACTTTTATGGATTGCATTACAACTGATGACAGTTAACCCAGAAAAAAATAAACCTTTTTTTCTTGTGAAGCAACCTTCACTCCTCGCTCTGAGGCATAGCAAATAATAGCTGTCCAATTGATACCGATTCTTTTGGTGACTAACCGTAAGCGGCAAATACAGGTAAAACAGTAGCATATATGGTAAAATTGGTACTTAGCCAATCTGTGTTTATTCACAGCATCACAACATGTCGCACCTTACATGCCTCGCACAAAGAATCTACCGAGTTGTTGAACATATGCTTATGTCCTACCTGAAACTAGTAGCCTTGATTTTTCTATAATGGGAGTTTTCTTTAAGGGGTCAAGGTCCAAAAGGCGAGGGTTGGGTGACAACATTCGTCTTCCGCTTCAGCAAATGGTCATTTGATGGCGGATATCTGACGGACAAACGGATGGTCATTTTGTTAATTTCAAGTTTAGCTTAAAACAGAACACTAACCGAATGGAAAACTGCTTCATGCAATGTAAAAAATAATAGTGCGTCCTGTCACTTTGTTCTTGAAATTTCCAGTACCCATCAGGACCAAGCAGTCAGTTTATGATGTTACACCCTTTATTTATCTATTACACATGGAAACGACGAATTCCAAACTTCTTTTTTGTAGATGTCATTTTGCATTTTGGTATTTGGAGAATAATTTGATCACAGTTGATAGCATTAACTCAACTTAAAATTTTTTAGTACCCTTTAGGACCAAGCAATGAGCTTATGATATTAAACCCTTTATTATTACACATGGAAACGACGAACTCCAAACTTCTGTCTTTTAGATGTCATGTACCCTTTTAATAATCGGAGAAAGACTTGATTAAAGTTGATAGCATTTACTCAACGATTAAAGCTTAACTTTCCAAAAGTATTTTAGTCCGAGACAACACTGGAATACCCCTGGTAAACTCCGAGAGGTATGCTCATGGGAGAAGGATTGGTCAGGTTTTCTCTGTTTTGCCAATACTAAATGACTTTTTTTATCTAGTTCCGCCCAACCTGTCTAATATTCCAATTTACTTTGTATTCCTCCTGTGCTTACTCATCTTTATAAAGAAAGCCATCAATAAAGGTGTGATTTAGTAAACTACTAATGAATAGGGTTTCACCTGTTTGGTGCTTACTTGATGTATATTTTCTTTACTGTAGTGAATTCATAATTATCTAAAAGTGGAGACCAGCATGTCACTTTTTAACAAGAGCAAAGGTGGATTTGGGACAAAAGACTGAGCAGGGTCTTACTGAAAGAACCAGCCTTACTATAATATTAATCAAAAGATAATTAGTGTATAAGTTGACTTCTTTTATTTTATGAAAACCCAAGAGTTGGATAAATTATGGGTATTGAATATTTATTATTATAGTAAATAAATTTCAAAACTGCTTCTCAAAAATTTGTTTTAATTTATCAGATTATTTCATTATCTATGTTTTATGACAGAAATAGCTCTTCAGATGCCAATGATTTTCAATAACTTTATTCTTTTTACCTAAACTGTATCAGGTTATATTAACTTGACAAATCATACCTCATTTCTCTGGATTCCTATCCTTTACCTTTGTCTTTTCAAGCACTGTTGAAAATGTCAGCTTTGAAATTTTTCTTTTGATGCTCCTCTGAATATTTTTGTAACGAGACTAAAAGTTATTCTCGGGTAGGATCGTATCTGGAGGAAAAATCTTCTAAATACTCGACCCTTTCTTAAAGAACGTCATGAGAGGCCTATATTATACTTATCAAATTTTCACTTGAGTATTGGCAGATACTTTGAGATTGTGACAGTAACCATTTCATCAGTGATGACACCACCTTTGTACTTCACTGATGCTGCAGATGATTAGAAAACAGGTATTCACGGAAATAGAATTCACGAAATCTAAAGAAATTTAACCAATCGCATCACTTCCTTTCATCTACTAATATAGGAATATGCTGTAAATCTCACAATGCTATTACCAAAATATGCATCTGTACATGACCAGTGTATGAAAGGGTATGTGCATTTAAGCACGGAAGGATGGACTATCTCTCAATGAAAGGTATAAAGGGCAGGCGCTCTTTGATAACTTTCTTATAATTTTTGTGTCCCATGTGCCTACAAAAGCCCTACTTTGCCAGCGTAGAAAAACATGGATGACTATATGGTATCAAAGAAACATCATACATATAATTTTGCCTTGCATTTTTACATATGCTATTACATATTATAATATATAATAGCATATGTTTAAAAAATATTTATATTTATAATTATGTATAAATATAATTCAAGCATCCAGACAAAAAAATTGATCAGGAAATATATTTTTGGAGGTTTTTGATCTCCGATCACATTCGAAAGATTGTGGAAAGAAATTCAAGGACTAGAAATGAATGTAAGAACAAAGAGAAAGAAAATGTTCTTTCCAAATCAGTCAAATAAGGGCCTTGTCGACAATACATCACTGTATGGAAAAATATGCAAAAGCCATCAAAATATTTCATATTTTATGTGATAAAAATGGCCAAATAATTACTAAATATGCGGCAAGCATGTAGTTCCGAAAGTAGCAAGGCTAATTTATGGCTTTTGCTCAGCGTGTAGATATACATATACATATACATATACATATACATATACATGTACATATACATATACATGTACATATACATATACATATACATGTACATATACATATACATATACATGTACATATACATATACATGTACATATACATACACATATACATATACATATACATATACATGTACATATAAATATACATAAACATATACATGTACATGTACATATACATATACATATACATATACATATACATATACATATACATATACATATACATATACATATACATATACATATACATATACATATACATATACATATACATATACATATACATATACATATACATATACATATACATATACATATACATATACATATACATATACATATACATATACATATACATATACATATACATATACATATACATATACATATACATATACATATACATATACATATACATATACATATACATATACATATACATATACATATACATATACATATACATATACATATGCATATACATATACATATACATATACATACATTTATACAATGTATGTATGTACGTACATAGACACAAGTTTTTCAAATTTCGACGAAGTACTAAGTGTTTCCAAAAACTTATTCATACACATGAAATTTAGAGTGGGGCAACTATGCAGGAAATGAAAGACCCCAACAAATAGAAGTTGAAAAATCTTGCAATATTCCGTCAGCAACCTCAATCCAGTTTATCAGAAATAGGATCGCATGTATACCTTTATAAAACTAAATAACTTTAAAACAAATGACAAATGTAATTGTGTTGTCACGGCAATGGACAGCATTGTGTACATTATATTTTTTCATCATGTGTTTAAAAAACTAACATGCCCATATACTGTGCCATCTGACCTCTCAGTGTTACGCTCTTAACCTGATCAATCTGCAGCCAAGTCTTTTACCTCAGTTCATCATTCTTTTTTGCCTCACTTTATTAAAAGATGTAGTTGCAAATAATGGGATAGGGGCCTGAGGAAAGTTTGTATAAAGTAATTATTGAATGGATATCCGGTCCTCGTAGATTGAACTTGGTAGAAAATACTACACGAAGTGAGTCAGCCTTTTCCTAACGTTCTCTCTAGCTTATCTGGGATTTATCTCTTTTCACATTTTTACAATTTTGGAATTGTGCTTTCTGTAAGCCACAATGAATATTGGATGGCTCATTAATCGTATTCGTCACTAATACTACAAATTCTTTGTAGAAGCAGTGCAGGAGCTTTAGGATACTATTCTTAGACTCCTCATTATGTATCAGTTCAGCTTAAAGATATGAATGCGAGTCTGTTTCTTTACTAAAGACTATGGTCACCAGTTAGCTATCAGTAGTTAATGACATTTCTATGTGTTAAAAGCACAGTTTCTTTCCACTGATCCCCATTGTAAACTTCAAATCAGAGTTAATAATCTTGAGGTAATTAAAGAATTTTTAGCTTACTCTCTGCATGACACCATAGTGAAGAGCAGTTGTCTCTGTGACATCCAAAATAAAAATAATTTGTGGAAATTCTGATGTCACCTTATCGAAAACTACCTGATCAATTAATACACGGATATATTTGCATACGACATTGAATTGGGTGCTCCTGTGGTAGTACTATTGGTTTGTAGTACTTCTTCGTTAGGAAACACTAAATCATGACTAAAAAGGTACAACCTACGAATTTTTAAAACACATTCTCTTTATGGGATTTTATTTGTGCATCATTGCAAAATATTTCTCATAGTTTCAATGGCATTATTGCGGAAAAAAAGTGATACCTTATATTATTTTTTTCGTTTAAACTATCAATTATATAAAATAAGTAAGCCATATATTTGATCCAATTTTTCGTATATTTATTCCAAGTTGCGAAAACAGTTTCTATAAACTGTACTAAGATCCCAATAGTGCTATTAACTCCGGATGTAAGAGAATATACCGGAGTAGCTGATTCACAAATTTCATAAATTGTTGCTTTTTTGCAGGCTTGGCGTCTGTATTAATTACAAAATCTCTCCATATTTTTGTTGATTTGTTTTCTCTAAAACAATTTGTTTTCTCAGTTTTTGACTTCTTTTTCTGTGATCATCCGTAGGATCAGAATCTAACAAAGCAAATGAACTGGGATCTATTTCTTCTTTTTGCCTTCAAAATGTCTGCTGCTCTGCTCACAGTGACAATCTTTAAACTTCACCCCGAAATTTACATCACTAGGTTTCTATTAAATTATCATACAAGTGTTTCTTTTTCCAATCTTTTAAAATCTTGTCTCTGGCCAGCAAATAAATCGTCCTTTATATGTTTGCGTGGCGTATCGGCAAAGACAACGCATGTAGTCCTGGATGAAATTTTTCAATACTTTGATAACGTACAATTAAGAGGGCTCCAACTTGATGGTTTTTGTGAAGGATTTGGTAAATTTTATTAATTAGTTTGTTGTTGATGGCTATTATCATACTCTTTGCTACAAAACAAGTATTAGGCTCCCACGCAATTAAAAATTGTCTAAGCCCGTCTGTAGTGCCATGCTATCAGAATTCATTAGTGTTGATACGAATAAGTTCAGTAATTTTCTATCATCATCATTTGATTGGAAATCAAACTCTAACTGAATCTATTGGTGCATATCAATGCAGTGCTAATTTTGTTGCCAATAATTTTAAACATTTGCCTGGAATACTAATTGATATTTTTTATTTGAAATGAAAATATTTGAACCTTGACCTTAACAGTTCTTTCATCATCAACATTGATGTGCATGGAACATGAAAATGAAACATTGACGACCTTTAGAAAGATACTCAATAAGAATATGTGAATTGCAACTGGTACTAGTGATAGGGAAAAAGGCGAATGGAGCATTCTCAGTCTTCAATGGATTATCACTACAATGAAAATGCTATTGCAAAAAGGTTTTATAATCTATAGGATATTAGCGTATCTTGTGCAGCAAAGGAGATAGGATAGAGCATATTGGTAGTTAATAAAAAACTATTTAATGTTTAAAGTATTTGATGTCCTAAACATTTTTTGAAATTATGTATTCCTACTGAAGCACGCTAAAACTAATGCGTCATACAATAGTGTACAATATGTAAATGTATGCACTCAAAAGTCCCGACGAATGTAAGGAAAACATTTCGGAACTTCACATATACTGAGATGGAAATGATTTAGATTTTGAACGATCCCAAAAAGACCACAATATAAAGAAGGGAGTACTACAGTACTATTTATAGAGCATGTAGTTACATAGTTTTAAGAATAGTACTACGTCAAATGCAAAGGTAAATTAAGGAGTGAAAAAGTCATTCAGCTGTAATAGTTTAAACCCTAACATTTCAATTTCACGACAGACAAAAGAGTAAGATAAGAGGTGAAGTAACTAAAACAGCAGTTAGTTCAAAAATAAGGTTCTACCCTAAAGCCATGTACACATTAAAAATTTTAGGTTTTGTCTGAATGTCTTAAATACTTTTTGTCTAATTTTATTTTCGGAGAAATCTGTGATCCCCAAAGATTGGTTTTCTATGGCTTTGCTTTCAAATAAAATATACTGGAAGCTTTGTGAGAGCTTAACGTGATGTTTAGCATTTTTTCATTAGTTTGTTTGATACAACAGATCAGAGAAAGAAAAAGGAAGAAGAAAAAAAGGTAAAGGATGATAGGGAATAGGGAATAAGAGACTGAAAAACCAAAGTTGATTATAGCTGGAGAGGCCAGTGTTTTACCATGTATTATCCTGATAATAAAAATAATAATAATAATAATAATAATTATTATTATATTATTATTATAGGATGGGATTGAGAATATATTGGGAGCTGTGCAAGACGTATGGGTTGAAATGTGCGGGGAAGTGGTTTGAAGAGGTGCCTGGCAAAGTTAGAAAGAGTGAAGATGCTAGGTTTGAAGCTTGGTGGGATGGATCAGTGGAGCCAATGCAACAGGTGGAAAGTAAATGTCCGGATGTTGTTGTTGTTGACCGCACTAAGAAGAGATGGCTGGTTGTAGATTTTGCTGTGCCTTGCGATCGAAATGTGATAGCTAAAGAAGAAGAAAAGCTCACTAAGTATTCTCCCTTGACCCAACAAATCCGAAAGTTACATAGCGTATGTACCAGCGTTGTCCCAATCGTCGTGGGAAGCTTAGGAGTGGTGACGAAGCGCTTGGAGCGCAGTTTGAAAGAGTTGGGCATCCCTGATGTCTTGGGTGGACTCCAAACATCTACCATCATTGGAACTACCAACATATTGAGGAAGGTGCTTAACCTCTAAAGCTACTGGCCGGTAGCCGGGGTTAAGTTTTCTCGTCTGGCAGGTGAATACCAACTCCCTGTGCGGGCTGTCATGCTGGACATGAACTTTGTTTATTATTAACTTTGTAATGATAAAGAACCATACAAGGCTTAGAGACACTAAGTGTTTAGAACTGTGGAGAAAAGAAAAATGAGTGAACACAAGAGATAAGAATTAGGTCAAAAGAAAACAGCGGACTTTAGACTTGAAAGCACTCAAATCATACGATGAAGAAAAACACTTAGAAGCCAAAGGGCTCCACAAGCTAGCTGTTTAAGAAAAGCAACTACATTCATAGAAAGATTTATCACAACGATGAGCAGCAATTGCATACGTATAAAAATGTCGATGGAAATGAGTCACACGAGATGCAATAAAATGACCTGGTACCAGTGAAAAACTTGGTTTGAAAATGAATATTAAGAAAACGAAAACAATGGTTGTTACTCAGAATGACACACAAAACAAAATTAATTATTCATAGTTGTGAGATGGGGCAGGTAGAACTCTTTGTATACCTGGGACAACTGATAACATCAGATGGAAGGTCAGACTTAGAGATAAAAAAAGGAATTGGCATGGCTAAGGTACCTTTTAAAACCTAAAACATCTGCTAACCAGCCAATACATTTCATGGAAAACCAGGATCCGTCTGTTAAAATGCAATGTATGATCAATCCTCACTTATGGCTGTGAAACGTGGACGACAAAGAGAAGTACTGAAACAAGAATAGATGCCTCTGAAATGTGGTGTTACCGTAGGATGGATAGAGTGTTTTGGAAAGAAAAAAAAGACAAATGAAAGGGTCCTGAATTATATAGGAATAAGCAAAACAAGCCTGCTAGACACAATAAAAACAAAAAAAATTACATTCTATGGGCACATAAGACACAACCCCTTTCAAAAAATGATAATGGAAGGCACTGTTGAGGGTAAGCGAGGAAGAGGAAGAAAAAGGACCACATGGATAGGCAACATTGCTGATTTGACGAAGAAAGACATCAACAAGTGTGCTAAACTGGCATTGAACAGACAGTGTGGAGGAATATGACAGTCAACCTCTTTGGAATGGCACCTTGATAGGATAGGATAGGTACCAGTGAGAAAATTCATTAGAATATTTCCTATAATAATACCTACAGATACTTCTACGGCCAGATATATTCCGTCGATAACACAAAGGATGGAGAGTAGCAGGAAGATTTGAACCGATCAAGTTACAACTACGTCTCCTAACTCTATTAAGACCATCAAGATGAGATAAGAGAGCATCTATCCAGATGTGACAACAATGTTCCTTGCAAGGACGTATGGTAGACTTTTAGAGATACAAAATGAACACAGACATTAAGGTACTTTCTAGCTTTATACAAATGACTAATTATTTTGGAAGCAGACGTTCCAATAGATCAAGTAGAAGAAGCGCAGAAATGTCTGGAGAAAATGACAAACTAAGTACAGTTGAACCTCCACTATCTGAACACCGATTATCCGAAATTCGGATTATGCGAATTTCGGATTATCCGAACAAGAGCTTCCGATCCGGGTAATTATTTGCGTAAACGTGTGTTCTAACGTAAATACATGTACATGTATATCGAGTAAGGTGTCGTTTGTTTACGGATAATCAGTTATCCGAACAAATTGCTTCCCGCCCATCTTGTACCGATAATCGAGGTTCAACTGCAGTCTAATTGATGCGCATTCTCAAGAGTTAAACACCTCATTTTGGGTGGTCAATGTTAGAATAATTTTTCATGAATATTGTAGGGAGATAAAGACTCAGCTTTTAATTAAACAGCATGAATTGAGTTTATGCCATATTTAAATAAACCAACCATCCTTTTTCCATTCTCTGACAGCCTGAAGGTCAGACTTCATATCTTTCCAAAGTTTGACTTTCCCAACAAACCTTTTCAGCTAAACTATTTTCATTGGATTCAGAAAGAAACCTTAGATTTGATTTCTCTTTAGAGTAAAGGCTTTAAAAAAAGGGTCTAGCTGATCCTAAACGTACAAAGCTTAAGAGAGCTAATATGATGGGCTTAACAGTGTTAACAATTTGACATCTGCTGTAAAAATGGAATAGAAATATTTCCGAATTATTGAAGACCAAATTCAGTGGTTGTTCACACACGCACACACGCTCACACATGACGTCTTAGTTTACGTTATGTTTTCTTCTGTGTATTTCCCCCCAAAAGAATGGGTATATTTTACAAGGGGTATCTAAACTACAAGGTAATATTAAAGTAGTGAGTAATTGTATTCTCTCTTTCTTCCTTGTCCAAAAATCCTAGGGGTGACATTGTAGCCATTTGAGAGTCTAAATATTCTGTGGTTTTTGGTTAGCTGCTTTGCGTTAAGGCAGCTAGATCCTTTCCCCGCTTTGTTAATACGATTAACCGTAATTGTAGAACATCCCATGACAGTTGAGATTAGAAAAACCGTTTTGTTAAATCCTCCAGCTTAGAAGTAAACACGGCATTTGACTGTTCTGTCTCCTTTTAACCATTTTTTCCTGATCGGATAACATTACCCTCTATCCCAATTTCTATTTTTCACTACAAATAGACAGAATTCTCAAGCTTGAAAAACAAGCTGTGTAAATCAAACTCGCTCAAAACTGAATGTGAAAACGAGGCATAACCTCATGAGGGAAAAAATAGAATTTTTTAATAAAAGGATAAAATGGAGAAAAGACGTTGCAGGGAAAAGAACAGGGCAGTGGAAAAGTAGGAATGAGTAATACTGAGTGGATATAAACGTCTTTCGTAAAAATTATTCAAATTCCTATTTTGCAAGTCCGTGGCACACAGGAAAACTTGAGCAGCAAGAAAAGATTGTTTGTCTTAACAATGCACAAAGTTTATCCTGCAAACTTCAAAAGACAAGTTTAAAGATACGAGGAGGGACTTCTGGGAAAACTCCGGTTTGGACAGCCAATGCGCCCTTCATGATCAACTAAAAGTCAATCAGAAATGACATAACATCGACCCTTATGAAAACGATTGAGAAACTCAGGATTCTTGACTTAACGTTTCATTAAGTCTTTTAATATTTCAAGAAAATGCCCCAGACTCCCCTCTCACAGTGTAGGAATCAAAGACGGGGTTACCATTATCGAACAACAAAGCTCTTCACATTTAAAATCTCAAACAGCAACTGTATTTTAGCATAGTGAATAAGCACATAGTTATACTTTTGGGCTTCAGGAAAGGAGTCAATCGTATTATCTATTGTAGGAGGAGAAGTTTTTTTTCAACTGCAATTTCCTTGGGAGGGAAACGTTTTGGTTAAATATTTTATCAGGATCCACAGTCTCTGTGGCTCCCTATTAAATGGATGATGCTAAGCGGAGTAAAGCTTTGTTAACCACTAAAGCTATTTAAGTTTCAGTTAGCATAATTTTCTCAGTTGGCAGACAAAGTACACAAGAAAAGAACTTGTTGACAAATATAATGACTACAATATTAGACAATTAACACTTGTTCTTCAAAATTGAGAATAGAAAAGAAATGAAAAGAGGAGACTTCCATATTTATTTACGTATTTGGATCGAACATTTTTCTGCTCCTGTTAAGTAATCATATCTGCTATATTTGTACCATCATATGATCACATTAAATATGTAGGAATAAATTTATCTGTCTGTCTATCTAACAATAATTCAATAGACGGGAAACAATTTGACGTCAGTGGATAGGTGAGTCATATTTCCAGTCAGAAACTAATGACCTTCCACCATAGCAAAAAGTTTGATGTAATTCACTGTCCTGTCATTAAATTTCCTTCCTAAAAGATGTGTATTTCAATAACAGTGCTAGGGTGTTTATTACCATAACGACTTCCATATAGAATATAAACAATCATATCCAAAGAAAATCTCCCATTTAACAAGAGGCTTAGCAAACCACAAGTATGACGATATATTTGGGTTGGTCTTAAACAAACAATGAATTTTACAGCAAAGATAATCAGACAGAAAGTCGATGTTTTATAGTAAAGTCCACCAGAAGTGATCCAAGGAGCAAACACTTCTTCTCACGGTGTAAAACGTTTTTTTAACCACCAAAAAAATATTCTACAGCACCTCATACTGCTAAATAAACACAAAACGCGAGCATTTTTAATGCTATGGCACAAAAATTGGGATAACTTATTATGTATGTGTCATCCATTATTACTTACCTCCAACTCCTATCTTAAAGGGACTTAAATCTGTTAAGCCGCTTTAAGATAGAAATTCATTAAAAACATTCATCCATTAACTAAAGACATTTAGAATTATGAAGGGCAGCAAAATTGTGCTTGAAGGTTGCTTTTTTTCTTCATGTTATTGCCTTGTATTTTGACGTAAACGAGAGTGTGCGCATACAATTAGTTCCGGAAAAAAAGCAACCACTAACATGTTAATTAATTTTTCCTCCTTCACTTGTTTATACGATTTATGAGCCTGTTCCAGCCCACTACTGCTCCAGCCCGCTACTGCTTCGGCCCACTGCTGTTCCAGCCCGCTGCTGTTCCAGCCCGCTGCTGCTTCAGCCCGCTACTGTTCCAGCCCGCTACTGTTCCAGCCCGCTACTGTTCCAGCCCGCTACTGTTCCAGCCTGCTACTACTCCAGCCGGCTACTGCTCCAGCTCGCTACTGTTCCAGCCCGCT
>RDPX01000113.1:1597638-1668703 GCA_003991215.1 Morbakka virulenta | reverse complement strand
CTGTTCCAGCCCGCTGCTGTTCCAGCCCGCTGCTGCTTCAGCCCGCTACTGCTTCAGCCCGCTACTGTTCCAGCCCGCTACTGTTCCAGCCCGCTACTGTTCCAGCCCGCTACTGTTCCAGCCTGCTACTACTCCAGCCGGCTACTGCTCCAGCTCGCTACTGTTCCAGCCCGCTGCTGCTCCAGCCCGCTACTGCTCCAGGCGGCTACTGCTCCAATCCGCTAATATCCCAACACTTCCTTTGTTCAGAAGTTGAGAGTACGCATTAATAACATCAGAGGAGATAACACTACTGAGTTTTTAAGGAGCCGTGGCTTAATGGTTAGTGCACTGCACAGTAACCAAGAGTTCCGGGTTCGATTCCCCGAGCTGTCGAAGAGAATTTGGAACTTTTCGAAAAGAAAAAGCCATTGGTTGGCGTCAGGAAGGGCATCCAGCCAAGAAATTCCTCACTGCCAAATCAAAGTTCCTATGAAGGGCACCGTCTGAGCCCCAATTGCTGGGGAAAATTGACGTTAAAACTAAAAAAAAAAAAATAACACTACTGAATTTGAAAAAGAAGATACCCTGAGGAGTGATTTGAACAAATCAGCTAATAAAAGCGAGTAAGAGCACGTCGAGCTGGTGCTTACACAGGCTGAACAAAATATAAAGTTATTGCTTTTCTTGAATATATATGTGACGATTCTTTAAGAAATAAAGACCAATTTTCCTTGGATGCACTCTCTTCAAGAGGTTTTTGAAAAAAAGCGAGATGGAAAAAGATGGGAAAAGATGGAGGCAGCCTTTCATGAAGCACGAAAACAAATAGAAAAAGAATTACTGTACCAACTGCTGATAATAGAGGGAACAAAGAAGAAAATAATGTTAATATTTTGGTAATAATGGTAATAATGTAAATAATAATTCTCTACAAAACACGAAGTTCTTTAGGTTTTGGTTGAATTATCGAAATAAATGTGTCCGTATTTGACATTCTCTACCAAGTCTGTATTTTTCTTTAATCTTGAATGCCCTGCAGGAGAGTTTAGTTTTCTACCCCCCTCTTCCAAAAGTTTAACATTTTCACAAACCTTCAATTCTAACCCCTCCATTCATTAGATTTAAACAATTTTACACCCTACTAATCAGGTTCCCTTCTCTTCCGGACCTGAAGTTCTCAGAGTAATAATCTCATTAAAAGCTGCTGTGATTAATTATAATTATTCACAACAGCTTTTAATGCGTTTGTTCCGATTAATTATCGCTAATCGTTACATAAATATATTTTTTCTAGAAAAATGTAATTATTCATACCCAGTGATGGCTCATATACGCCAGAGTCATTCCTAAATGTGTCAGGGATAAATCGTCCATGAAGATCCGTTTTTAAGGAAAGAAGGTACTTTAAGAGGTTAAATATTTAACTTCAAATAGGCTTCAAAATAATGTATTTACTTCTCTTTCCATATTGATCTTCAACAAAATTGGGAAAATTGGTCCACGAGGAATTCAATTCTAAACAGAAAGATAAAACGTAGACCAATGGTCTTGAAAGCGGGGAGAAAAATGATTCCTGGAGATAACGGGAGAAAGGCATAACTAGATAGATGAATCCTCCGAATATAGCAAATGGGGTTGATTAGAAAATCATACAATGTTGACATAAAGATTCTCTATACAGATAATGAATTGCAAATATTTGGAAAGTAGAAGACCAGATTTGAAGCTGGGGAAAAGTTCTGGGAACTGTTTTCAATCGAATGTCTTAAGATGAGGGCGTAATCACAGAAGAGATGTTTAAAGATTATTTGAGCGTTGTTGCTAATGAGCATGTGCATGTACTTACTGTTGAAAAATATCTTTTTTTTATTGTTTCCATTCCTATTTTGTAACAATTTTATGAATTGTTAGGTTTTGAAATTCACCAGGACATCGAATCTGGCGAAGATCAATTAAAATGCTTGAAATTGTCGAAAACTTAAGTGATATTAGATGGATATTATCAATGTAATGCAAGAAGCTGTAATTATCGAAGCCAGACAGATTGACAGTACTTCTTTCTAGTACCGAATTTGGTCTTTGGAAACGTGAAACTCTTCAGATGGACGACTTCTCTTACAACATACTAGCCACTTGCAGGCGGCTGTTCCTCAGAGTTAAACGGTGAAAAATTTATATTACTTTGTTTTGCGGTTTGTGGTGTTGGGGGCAAGAACATTTGAAATAGTTCCATAAGATCTTGCAACGAATTTATTTATCTGTTTTGGTGTTGTGAATCTTAAATAATATACTTTTTTTTGTTTTAACGTCATTTTCCCTCAGTAACTGGGCTCAAACGTTGCCCTTCACAGGGACTTGGATTTGGCATTGAGGAATTTCTTGGCTGGATGCCCTTCCTGACGCCAACCAATGGCTTTTCTTTTGTGAATTTCCAAAGTCGCCCACTCGGGGAATCGAACCCGGAATTCTTGGTTACGGTAGAGTTGCACTAACCTTAGTATTTTACTTTCTTAAAATATAGGCTTGGTTTAAAAATAACCGCTTTGGGCTTTCATTTATGGTATAGTAAGTATCGTCGCCATTTTTTTTTGCTTCATTATTAAAAATATGCAAAGTTCTTTCACACTTTTAGGTCTAGCGTTATGCTCTTCTCCTTCAATGAAAAAAAATTTCTATGTATTAACCTCAACCTTAAGCAATACCCCTTGGCCTTTATTGCAGTACTTTTGTTTAAGTTATCGATAGCATGGAATAAACAGACTACTGTAGTCCTCTTGATATCCTTGTTTTCATGTTTAGAATTCGTTTAGTGTTGTAGCCTTTAATGTTGTGATGTTTGTAACTTGTGTGTACTGTTTCTGTCATTCTCTCTCATAAGTTTTAAATTTTTCTATTAATTAGTAGTTATTAAGAAATTTAGTTAAATGTAAAAGTTCTTGTATGCTAGTAGTAGTAGTGGTCACTGTTGATATCAGCTCTCCCTTTGTACTTGAGAGAGCAGTAGAGACAACCTCCACTGTCCGCTAATTAGAAGATGGACAAGTTGATTTCTCACTCTTTCGTCCGTTGACACACATGTTGCCTTGTAGATGTCTTTATTGGGAAATAAAGTTCCTGTTATCACAAGTCCATTCAACTGAAAGAAGTCGTTCTTCATTGTTGTTCTGTATTCCAAGTCCATGTACGCACATTTTTTTTGTCATACCCGTTGTGGTCAATTCTAACCTTACCGTTAAGGTCCGAGAATGATTATGTCGTTCTTGTTGCATTCACCCAATGCTTCTTATATCTCATGATAGAACTAGAACTGTTCCTTTTCCACGTCTTCCTCTTCATTGTGTGATGCGTACACTTAAATAATTGCCAGTCTCCCATATCTTGAATAGAAGCTTGCTGTAATGATTCTCTTGTTGATGGGTGTCAATTCAATCAATGATTTCTCTAAACATTTATAATGACTAACCCCAACGATATCCAGTTGGTACCCCTCCACTCCTCTCGCGATCTGTGTTCCTCCTTTATGCATGGTTCTCACATGTCCGATGCTAAAAGTTGTTTTGCAAAAGGTATCGTCGGACGATAAGCCTTCCTTTAGACATTGACTACTCGTCGTCATAAAGCCGGTGTTGGTGATCTCTGATCCTCCCTGCTTTTGTTGTGTAATGATGTTAGTTGTTTCTGTGGTTGATTACGTTTTTCAGGAGGAGATAGTTGGGCTTCTGCCCAACCCCTATGCTTAGAGAGTGAATTTTTCCCTTGTCAGGATGTCGTTCCCTTAGACTGCTTTGATCCACAGTACCTTCCTGTGCTACGCCTATTAGGCACCTTGAGGACAGGCCGCTACCTAGTACAGTTCCAGAGCGAGGCACACAATATAAGTTCATTAGAACTACCCATTAGATATTACAATTCATGAATTTTTGAAAGAAAAATAGTAGAAAAAAACCTAATTTTTGGACTTCCTATAATCGAATAAAAAAATTTCTTATCATAAAAGGATAATCAAATTTTATTTATATTTCCACATTTCGGACTGGGATAGCCAAGGAAAAAATGAAGAAAAAAAGAAAGAAAGAAATTTATGAATTTGCCTATGATAATGATATTAAGTACTAAAGGTTTCTTAAGGAATTGCTGTCCACGAAAGTCTCTTTTTAATCAGACAGTTGCTTCGGATAGAGTAACAATTATGGAAATCTACTGTCTAAAGAAAAGAGTAAGAGCTGGATATCGAGGACACGTTTCAAAGGCGTTGCCGAAGATTCAACAGTTTTTACAGAGTTCCGATTTACCAGATAGGACTGGGATTGTTCAATATTTAGATTCGTTGAAAGAGAAACTGGCAAAGATTAAGGAATTAGACGATGAAATTTTGGATCTGGCCAGCTCGATAGATACGATAGACCTGGAGTCAGAAATGGTACGAACCTAAAAGATTTCTTCTGACACTGGAGGAGAAATGCTGAAGATTCAACAGTTTTTACAGAGTTCCGATTTACCAGATAGGACTGGGATTGTTCAATATTTAGATTCGTTGAAAGAGAAACTGGCAAAGATTAAAGAATTAGACGATGAAACTTTGGATCTGGCCAGCTCGATAGATACGACAGACCTGGAGGCAGAAATGGTACGAACCTAAAAGCTTTCTTCTGACACTGGAGGAGAAATGCGGAAATTCTCGAGAAGAACGAGTGATAACGAAAGCTGCCTCGGTTAGAGCAAAATTACCCAAGTTGGTGGTAAAACGATTTTCAGGGAAGCCTCAGGATTGGCAGGAGTTTCACGATACTTTTTTGTCAAGTATCCATAACAACGAAGGATTGTCGGAAGTTGATAAATTCTCATATCTTAAGTCATTGGTGGACGAACCGGCAAAATCAGCAATAGCAGGATTCACCTTGACCTCGGCAAACTACAGAGCTGCGTTCGACTTACTTATTAAGAGATTTGGCCGGCAAGATTTAATCAAACCAGCTCACATAAAGGAAATGCTGAATGTTGACCCCATTCGTTCGGAGCGAGACATACAGAAACTGAGGAATCTCCACGACAAGATTGAGGCTAGACACAGGGGACTAGAAGCTCTGTATGTCCCAGCAGAAACTTACTCCGGGATTGTGGTCCCATCGATCATGGAGAAACTACCTTTGGAAATAAGGCTCTGTCTCTCTCGAGGCGAAGAAAATTATTTGCAGTGGTCAATGGACGTCTTCCGAAGTTAAAGAAGACGCCTTAAAGGAATGGACCAGGAGAAATGTTCGAGAGCCGAACATACGAACTGTCAGTGCCCTGACTACCTCAATGGACATAGAATTTTGCCCATTCTGTACGGGGAGTCACAGGGCCGAAGATTGTCGAAAAATTAGGGATGTCGGCGAACGTAAGTATTTGCTTTGGCGATTTGGTCGTTGTTTTAATTGTTTGGCTAAAAGGCACAAAGTTTCACAATGTCAAAGAAGTAGTTTTTGTGCTAATAGCAGTTGTAGGACTGGAAGTAAACATTATACTTCCATTTGTGAGACCATATGTAATAAATCTTAGTATAAGGATAGTAGGCCCAAGCGTGAAAGGGTCTCGACTTCGCCATATAATGATAGTTCTGGTAATATTAGATCTGATTTACAAAGTATAAGTAGTAGTAGGTGTGATAGGCCTAGGAAATCGTCTACTTCACGTGTTAATGCTCTACCCAGTGAATTACCGATAGGTGATGTTAATGTAACCAGTGCGAGTTTTATTAATCATTATAAGGATGTTAAGAAGGGCACAGGGGTGGCATTACAGACCGCCATAGGAAAGGTAAATGCTCATAAAGTGAGAATAACTTGCAAGATCTAAGATCGTTTGGATTCTTCAAGATAGAATCAAGATTGTATCAGTGTTTCACTGCTTTTGATTGTAACGAGTCTGTATAATTTGGCTCATTAGTGTTTTATTGAACGTTTATTGATGAAAAGATTGGTATACAGTCCTCTAGATTGGAGTTTTATTTGTTTCTCTATCTGAACTGCGCATCGAAGACATCGAATCTTCAACATTTGGTCCAACAGAGCCGGATAGAGTAACAATTATGGAAATCTACTGTCGAAAGAAAAGAGTAAGAGCTGGATATCGAGGACACGTTTCAAAGACGTTGCCGAAGATTCAACAGTTTTTACAGAGTTCCGATTTACCAGATAGGACTGGGATTGTTCAATATTGAGAAAATTATTTGCAGTCGTCAATGGACATCTTCCTTAACAATTTAGGGAAGGAAATTCGCCTCAGGGAAGAACAGAGCGAAGTTAAAGAAGACGCCCTAAAGGAAGTTTGTCTCCGTTTTATTCCAATCAAGTAACAACAATTCATACGTGTTTGACATCTTGAAAGAAGGTCAGATTTCTCGTTCCCCTCGATCTTTTTTCAGTAGGTGGAATATTGTTCAGCCAAGAAATACCATCTCCGATTAACAAATGAACTAACAGTAATAAAATACCAATTCTGTCTCTCGGCGAGACCTACAACTTTACCTTTATACATTTTGTAGTTAGAAAGGCTCAATTTGTCTATAATTCTATCTTCGTTCTCACAAACGTTTTCAAACAACAACAACACTTTCAATTCTTATGCCTGTGGTACTTCAGATTGCCGCAGGTAAAAATGTCACATTAATAAAATCCAAGACCTCCTGCCGAGGCTTTAGTTGATACGGGGCGAGATCTCGCATATCAATCAAGCCCGCTGAAATAGATAGAATTTTCTTCACGTGAACAGCCGATTTTCTGATAATGACCAACTGTCTGGCTGAAAACTCCCTGGTATTATTTAAGATGTGCGAAGTGTCCAATCTTAATCCCTTCTCGGCCTATTGGCTAAGAACAAGTGTAGAACCCTGGTCTCCCCTTGGTCGGGTCTTCGTCTGTAGGGCCCACCAATGCAGGACAAGTGCTCTCGAGATGCTTGAGCACTGGCTGTAAACCAACCCAAGAGGAAGGGGCTTCTCACTGAGGGTCCTGGAGGGGCGATCCGTTTGTCTTGCGTTTTGTAATGCCTTGCGTGCTTTCTGTCCCCCTTTTTCTTGATCTGTTGCTTCATTTCGGATCTTTCATACATTGGAATCTTTGAAGACAAAATTAAGGGGAGCCATCAATGAAAGAACCAATATCTAATTTTAATCCCGACATTTTGTTGCGTCAAACTTGAAAAGCATTTACTTTATATTACAAAGTTTTTTTCAAAAGTTCCTTCGCATATTCCTACCGATAACTGCATGGTAAAAAGAAAACGTTCATTCAACCACAGAAACGGTATCTGTAGACGTCTCAAAAAAAGTTGTTCAAATACACCCTTTACAACTGCCCTTTAATATCCATTGCTAATCTAATCCCTTTAATCTAAGCTTAGCTAAATAGAAATAGGGTTTGTGTGCCGTTGATAATGTCGGTCCAGTGTTTCGTCATTCAAAAAGTTTTTAATATACGCTTTGAATCAAGATGTAAATAATTAAGTGTTGTCTTAGCTAAACAAATTATCCTTAATTGGAGAACACTGTGTTCTCATTTGAAGCCGATTGTGAAAGAAATCTTTTTTTCTCACCAGATAGAGGATTTCCTGTCACGAGTTTTTCTCTTCTCTCAACAAAATTTTTTGTATATTTTATTGTTAATTCGACAAAAAAAGTCAGAAACTTATCTTTTTGAAAAGACGGGTTCTTTCACAATATCAAAAGTAAATCTTGTTAACTTACCGAATAAATGATAATTACCATAAAACTGGCTCAGAAAGCCATTTGCCGGTATCCCTTTTGAGACTAATGTACAATTAAGTCATTTCCTTTAATGACGCCTTTTCAGTTGCCTATATTTCATGAAAAATACGAAGACAAATAGGCAGTGCGCAGGAGAGCAATTCACAGGAAAGAGAGTGATATTGTTCAAGAGATATTTGGGATGTGCAAACTCAATAGTTTTCCCTAGACAATTTACACAAAGAGGGTAAAATGTCTAAAAAAACGTAATATCTTTTCCTTTATCCATCGTTTAAGTGAATGAACTGCTCTGTTGCTAATGAATAAACAAAACAAATTAAAAGCGTCCACCCTGTATTTTTTCGGTTATTCCGTCAAATAACAGTATGGTGGAAAATTACGTTTATGTGAAAGTGGAAGTTTTTTCTTAATTACCAGTTGATCCATTTCCCCCCTACTTCTTCTGCTTTAAACGTCGTTTTCTCCATCAACTATGCTTTTCAGAGGGACTTTGTTGTGGCAGTGGGTAAATAATTTCTCGCCCTGATGCTCTTCCTAACGTCAACCACTTCCATTTTTGGGTAAAATTCGAAAGTTCTTTTGCCCGCTCGGGAAAAGGACCACGGGGGATCATAACATTTATTCCATTTTCATTAACCAAATTAGTAAGTTTTTCCCCTCGACCTTATATTTGCATGCTTGTATTACATAAGATACCTATTTGTTTTTCCGCAACAACAATTCAGCTTTCTGACAACACCATAATAAGAGTTTCTGAAGCTGGGAGTAAAAGCCTGTTAGTAAAAGTGTCCTGTTTTACAGTAATATGTTCAGTTATATGTACAGTAGTATGTACAGTAGTATGTACCTTTTCCGTAATACTTAATACAACTGTTGCGATGGACGGAAACCTGTTAGGGTTTTCCTCAAATTCTCTTTAATAAATCTGTTATATAATTATCCTTTTAAAATATCTCGTACACGTGCCATTAATCTCCAGATAAAAACTCCAAGAAATGCATTTTAAAGTCCTATTTATGTATGATTCTTAAATCTTAGTCAGCATAATATAAGCAATAGCAATTAAAAAAAAAATTAGGGAACGTTCTAGAATATTAAGCGTTTTCCTAGATAAAAAGGCGAAATTTCTCTATTGTTCATTTCGTTCATTACGTCATCAAAGTGTTTATGTTCGCAATTTTCTTATTTCGTCAGTGTCTATTACGCCATACGGTACATTCATGATATCGTTCAGGGCACAAACCAAGCAAAAAAATCCATATCAGTATACTCTGTCGCTACTCCTACATTAAGGGAAGGGGTGGATGGGCCAAGGAATTGCGGAAGACCATGGTCTCTTATCCTGAAATGACAAGGAAAAAGCAAAAAACCTCAGTATTAAAAACATGAAATACAACTTATACTCCAGGAAACTTGCTATCTATAAACAAACGCTCACAATAAATCATAATGATAATATTCTTTGCAAAGGTAGAAAAGGAACTTCAATCCCCTGACTGTCAGCTATATCTCGTGTTAATTAAGGCTTGGACCATAATCTTCTGATGATGGACATCAGGACCAATCTAAAGGGCGTACTCGTTTAACGGTCGCAAGGAGGTTTGATCTCACCGAAAACGAAACAAAGTTCAAAATAAAGCTGTCAGGCACATTTAAGTCTCTTGTAGTGGAAGAACAGAAATGCTTAGGTGTCCAATAATACAGCCCGTTTCAGGAAGTCCTGAAGCAAACATTCCTGTGTTGATGAGCGAGGAGGAAACTCTCTGGTTTTCAAAGGAGACCGCAAACATTGGAGACAAAAAAATAAGGATGAAATAAGGATGAATTCAGAAAATTAGATACTGGTTTTTAAAAACAAGCACGGGAAGATAAAGAAGCAAGTCTTCAGGCAAAGTGGAAAGGATGAAAAGCAACGCAGAGATAGGTCACTTGATATTTTCAAGATATCTGATCCATCACGGGGTGTTTTAATTAGCTCTGAAGACAGAAGTGAAATCAAGTTGGAAAGAGTTCCGGGGAAAAATTTTCAAGGAAGACCCTAGACCAACTGACAGATTTACAACAGAAAATGTGAGCGATCTAGAACTTGTAGATGTTGGCTAATAGAAAATCTATAGAGGTGGATAACATACCTATTCATTGTTTTCAAATCTGAAGTTTCGCCGAAGGTAAAGGTAAAAACAGTTCTGTACAATCTGATTTGGAAAACATTCAACTGGCTAGAGGATTAGAAAGCAGGTTGTTATATCCCACTTTTAAGTAAGGATACATGAAGAAGTGTAGTAAGTACAGCACTTTGACTGTAATCTCAAAATCTTACAAAAGCAGCTGAAATCTCCTCCAATAAAGTCGATACCCGACCATTAAAATTTACACAAGCTTTCATAGAATGATGAAACTGTTTGATTTTATCAACAAATGCAGGTGTGCAACCATATTTGCCAAGCACCTTCCAGAGAGAATTATGATTGACAGTGTCAAAAGCCTTGGTTAAGTCTACAAAAACTTGACAAAGAGGTAGACGTTGCGGTTTACATTTCTCAATGAGCTGCTTGGTGGAGAAAATCATGTCAGCAGCTCCACCTTTAGGATCACATAGAAGGATCCATACTAATGTAGCCAATCGTCTCATCGTCCTTCTGAAAATTTGTATGCTCACTTCCATGGGAGGATCCTATATTATCATATCATTTATATGATGGCCGAAATAATAACTGATGTGACGGCAAATCAAGAATGTGATGGCTTCTAAAAGATGATGGAAATAATAGAATAAAAATAAAGTGACAAAGCTATAGTATAAAGTGTGGAAATAAAGTGCCTCACGGTCCTTGGATAGAGGCCAATGTCTTTTTACACAAAGGATTGTTTCTCAGCACGAATGTGATTAAAACGTATTGTAAGGTGTCATTCATCGCCATTGAGTCAGATTTTTTTGACTCACCACATCAGACGAATTTAGGACACAATGCTACGGCAATTTTTCTATTACTCCCGTTTTGGAGAACATATTTCTAAAGCCTTAAATATTCCCGGTGTCCTTACTGCAAAGAGAATATAGATAAATACCAAAAAATGACTTTGGAACGGAGTGAAAGAATATTTGGGAATGAAAACATATGGAATCCCAAATCTTCCAAAAGACTAAGAAATGGTCACTAAGATCACCAGGCGTCACATTCAACTCGATGAAACACTATCGCAGGGTAACATGTTATTCTGAGCAAAAAAACAGACCTGACGGTGATGACTATTGAAGGAAGAAACCAACGGAAACAATGTCAAGACGAGATTCACGTCAGACACGCCAGCTAGGAAAGACAGCATACCTGCTGTTCTGATTCTTTGAACCAGATCTCCTCTCTCTTCTCAATCTTTCGGGTGCTCCCTGTTATTTATTCTTTGAACCAGATAAATTTCTTTATTTGTGTGTGCCTCAGAACATTTTTAACTGTTTGTAGTTCCCCTTTACTTTACCCTAATGATATAAACAATGACACCTGGGATAATTACAGTCATTTAAAATCATATTAAAGCTTTATCAAATATAAACAAATAGAACAAACCTATTGGTATCAAAGGAAGGAAGAGATAAAAAAGAAACATACTATTTTATGAGATATAGAAATAAACTCCTGGCGATATGTGGGTATCAAGTCATAACAATGTCAACAACCCTGCAATAACTCTTTTGTCCTTTTTTTAGGGGCAGTAGCCATGTGTCAGTGTTCTGCGGGTTTTTTAACTGGCGGATACTCCTAGACAGGGGGTCGACGTTTTGGTGGTTGGACTGACAGAGTCCGTCAGACTGACTGAGATTCACATTTCATTATGTATATATATATAGATATATATATATATATACTCAATCTGCAGACAGTACTGTTTCGACCTTTGTAGGCTCGTTAGTGCGGCACAGAGCTTCTGAGACATAACTCTCTGACCGTGTTGCCGGAGCAAACACAGGTTAAAGAGTTATTGTGGGATCCTGCCAGAGTGCTCAAACTACGCATATATATATATATATATATATATATATATATGGCGATCTGGGGATAAGCTGTTAACATCTTATCAAATTTCATGAAAGTGTAACCTATTTTAACTCTGAAACCTTGCTCCTGGTCATCATGATTCAGCAAAATTTAATGATGTTAAATGCATTTTACTTGCCCGGGATAACAATAAACAGGTGCCTCAAAGGACGTCTTTTTATGACCTCCATGACTAGGCGTATTGATGAAACCCAAATCGGTCGAAAGCGGTCTGCGTTCGTCTGGAAGTTTCACCTGGTAAATTGCACATTTTTGATTGTATATATATTAGTTATGGAAGGTCCTGTTAAAAGGCTAAGTTAGTAAAAAAGCACATATTCCGAGCTGTCTTGATAAAAAAAATTTGCTTTCTAAATATTCTGAACGGTAACAATATTTTGGTTCCCAGTCCTCTCTCACAACCTTACCGTTCCATAAAAATACCTCGATTAATAGCTCTTTTTATGAGACTTAATACAAGCGTCAATCATTTAGGTTTCCTGCTGTGTAAATATACTGTTCATTTTACTGTTTCGGGTTTCAACAGTGGTGCAGCAAAGACGGTTCCGGTCAAAACGTTGGGAATGTTCCTTTTTGGAAGGTACCATTTACGATTTAGATGACGCTGTCAATCCCGAAGTTACTTAAGACATTGCGTATCTTAATGGATGCATTTTCTTTACTTGGTATTTTGCTTATCTTGATTTTTCGCAATGCATCGACTCTTTAGGATTTAACAATTGGTTTTTCATCTGGGTCCTTCCTGACAGAAAGTTTAGACAAAAATTTAAGTCGAAAGAACATAAAAGTTAAGACTTAAGATAACGTGAAAGAACGTAAGAAAATAAGAAATACGTTAGTATAATGTACACAACCACAGAGACCTAAAGGCCGTAAGAAACATAATGTAAATAACAAATAGGAATTCAAAGAAATTTAAGAAACCTTAGAACACTTTTGACCTGTAAGGTATATTTAAAGCGTACGTATAATATAGGGTATAAGAACCATAAAAAATATATGGCCATATTAACTGCCCAAATTCAATAAATTAAAAAGTACAAACACCTCACATCAATACGTGTTACCTACTTAATGGAATCGAACAACGACGTTTTACCAATAGACACCCTTTAAGTTATACTCAAACGGCACACCAGGTCCTAACTACGCCGCTGACTCTGTCCTAATACTGGTTAGGTAGGAGAAGAAAATTACAATGGATGGCATTTGATATAACTCAAAAGGTTCTAGCACCACTCCTGTACTTTCCAGAATCTCTACATGAAATGTCATATTTTCCTGCTAACAATTTCACTAAATTAACAAATGTGTCCTTAGTATTTATATCTTATTAGACTTGAGACTTTCTGACTTTCTCAAAATTTATTATTCTATTTTCGGAGCGAAAGATTATGCTTATACAAAAGAAACCCCTATTTCCTGAAACGAAGGCCCGGAGCACTTATTTCAAAATCTCCCTTCGAGAAAGAGTGCTTATTCTAGGAGAGCACTCATTGCAAAAATAGTGTTCTAAGAGAGGAGCTTATTCGAAAGGCGCTTAATCGTGAATGGGCACTTACTTGAGGAAATAAGATAATTATATTCGTCAATCGGGTACTAGGACTTTGGAAGCCTTTCCGACTTTCTAACTACATTTGAAGTCGGCTGTATTTTGCAATATGTTACGTTATGTTTGAGAATTTTGTATAAGGCCCTTTGGACATGATAATGATTATTTGTACCAAGTCATAGCGTCAGTTAAAACGACCTTTCCCTTAGTGTTACTAAAACAATGAGCATTGGGTCTTTTGTCAGGTGGCAATAAAATAGGATTCAATTCCATCAAATAGATTTATTAAATACAAAGGACAAAACACAAATATTTGATCCATTCGATGCTTATCAAGTAAAAAAAACCACTTTTGATTATTATTAAAAACGTATGAAAGTACTCATTTTGTACCTTGAATTGCTAGAAATCTCCCCTTTCTGGTTCTAATCCCCCCGTGTCTTGGGTCAGGTTGCCATGAATCAGGATAGAGAAAAATATGCTCATATCAAGCTTATCTGTACTCTTTTCTCCGTATATTTACCATCAATCAAAGCCAATAATTATTGGATTTGATTGATGGTAAAAATACGGAGTTAAAGTAGACGTTTGATTATAATCAAACATCTAGTTTAACTGGATCCTCAGATGTGCCAGTGGATTTTGCTGACTTACAGAGTCAAAACAAGAGTCTTCCTTTCATACACTTAAACTCTGACTTGGTTAATTAAGTACTACTTAAACAAACAAAGTTTCTTAAATATTTTGATTTATAAACCCTCTATATTCTTCTCTTTAAAAGCGTTTTTTTGGAAACATTTGAAAGCAGAAACTTACATTACCTTGAGTTAAAAAAACTCCTGTTGATTAGAGGAATCAATTTTCAAAATTTGCTCCTTTCGTGTGATGGAAACATGAAACGGAGTTAGAGGTGGCAGAATTGAAAATGTTGTGGTGGGCACTTTGAGTCACACACCTGAATAAAGTCAGAAATGAATATGTCAGAGGTACAGCACATGTTAGGAGATTGAGCGAGAAGCAAAGTGAGGAAAGACTGAGAAGGTATGGGCATTTGATCAGAAGGGAAGAGAACTATAATTATCTGGAGTAGAATGTTAGACATGAATCTGCCAGGGAGGAAGAAGAGAGGAAGACCAAGGCGACGTTACATGGATGCAATAGAAGAGGAGATGAAGGGGGTGGGAATGAGAAGGGAAGACGCTGCCGACCGCACAAAATGGAGGCATACGATTTGCTATGGCGACCCCTAACAGGGGGCAGCCTTAAGATAAAAATAAAGAAGAAGAAGAAGAAGAAGAAGAAGAAGAAGAAGAAGCTCCATTCATGTGATTGTCATTACCTTTTTACTTGCCACCGAACGATTATTCCTACTGAAGACAACAACAGAGGAATAAAACACCTTGTAACAATCTCTAACTTTTAACACACACTACATGAAGCGATTAGCTATTTTATCTGACAGAGGTAAGCTTCGATACAATAGGAATTATTTCTATGATATTAAATGAATTACAGAATTTCAGAAGAACAAGGTTGGAGAACCTGGATTTAGTTAACATTTTTCAGACAGAATTAAAGTCAGTCATAAAGAAGCGTAACTTAAATAAACCTCATTTATGGTCAATATGTACAAAGACAATGAATTAATATTGATTAATTTTGTAAGTGTGGAAAGAAACGTTTGAACACAAGATGTCAAATGGATTCATTTATCACGTGTAACGAATGACTTCATCATGATCTTAATTAATACGTTAGTAAACAGATACCCCTGAATTTATAGGTTCATTAAACTTTTTCTGTATAACTGACTTATACTTTTTGAAGTGTCAAAAGTCCGACCACATGGCAAGACAATTAAACAATGTATAAATTAGAAAAAAATTAACACTGGTGACAAGGAAGCATGTATCAACAGTCAATTGTGACCACAGGTAAAAATGCGTGTGTCAACGAGAAATAACTTCTGTCTGTGTTGGTAATAAAAAGAAACTTAATTTGAAAATCTCTTTAACAGATACCCTACAATATTATTAGCACAAAATATGATCCAGATAAACGAGCCATATGCAAATTGGCTCTTCTTTATTTTAACTAGTCTTTTAAGTGTTTCAACTAACTAAGGAATGGTCAGCCTTTTGTGGTGAAAAATCCAATTTGACGATGAAAGTCGCGTCCTTTGATTGGGTACTGAAAGTTCCAAATGCTGTAGAATGGACGAACTGTTTCGGATAGCTTTTATTTGGTGCCCTTACCCATTAGTCTGAAACGTTCTGAGTATTAACCCCTTCTCATACAATTTCAGAAATATGCGGCATCTCTTAAAAAACGGTTTTAGACAGGTCTGTCCGTTTCATGTTAATCACAAACGCATAATTTACCCTTTAGATATGTAACTTAAAAGTCTTTTTGT
This sequence comes from Morbakka virulenta, assembly GCA_003991215.1. Classification (NCBI taxonomy): domain Eukaryota; kingdom Metazoa; phylum Cnidaria; class Cubozoa; order Carybdeida; family Carukiidae; genus Morbakka; species Morbakka virulenta. The sequence goes on along the minus strand of RDPX01000113.1, from coordinate 1,652,954 downwards.
CAAGGTGATCAATCATCGTCTTCAGCTGCGCAAACAACCTGAGCCATACTCTGATATATTGCTTTTGATGTACGCATGCAGCGTTGTAAATCTCGCACTTTTTGAGAGTTTTATATCCTCTGTTTATGAGTAGGAGTTTTTTTAGGGACGTCAGATATAGTTGTCGAAGGTTTTTTTAATGCCAAGCTTACAGTCACCCTGTATATCACCAAGGTAAAACAGAAGTCAAATGAAAAAAGATCTTCAAATGTGTAGTTTGTAATGTGACCCTTACAACTGCCCTAAACTTGACAGATAAGCTCAGGAGCTAAAGCATCAGCTCCAAATGAATATGTTTTATGGTCGTGACGTATTTGTAATCCTATAAACCATCCCACACAGCAATGAGCGTCATTGTAGTTTTCAATCTCCTGGGACAAAAATCACTACTGGCTAAGGGAGATTGTAATGATGTAATCTGGTGTAAATAGAAAGTGATTTCTTTTTTTAAGTAAAAGAAAAAGGCATGCAAATCATAGGGCAAGTCAAGAGAAACAAATATACTTTGTTGTTGGGTATAGAGTTATTACTGTCCATTTTTTTCTTGGTATTGTTTTTGTGCTCAGATTTAGATCCTGAAGGTCGAAAGTATATGCAAACATTATTTTTATTTTGAAAACTTATTGATCAAATTAAAAACGGCTCAAAATAGGAGCTAGAATGTTCGCAACGAAACAAATATTTTTTCACCTTTCAATTTTCTATACAAAAAAGGGTTATACAAAAGAGGAAACTTTATAATTGTTTTTAACAGACAAATTACTAACAAAATCAAATCGGAGCCTATAAGAACATTGATATCTTGACTAAAACGCATTAATAAGCCGAAAATTATAATTGATATGAGAGATATCTAGATATATATACTTAGACACCTAGGGGGATTTTCTAAGATGCTGACGTGCTTGGAAGATCAGTAGAGTCATTGACACTAGAACTGAACACAGTACTGAGGATGCCTAGCCTTGTCCTTCAGGAAGAAAGTAAGGTGTCTTTCTCATTCACACCCTCATGACAACAAGTATATTGTCTTTATTTATTGCTATCAGATCAGACAGGAACAACCTTATCTAGCTTACACACATTTGATTAGGCTGTATACCATAGGAATACTATCTTAAGCAGACTTGTAAACATTTGATTAGACTTGGAATACTATCTTATGAAGGTTTGTGATCTATTTTTTCTCTTACGCCCTATTTGGGATTTATTCCATATTTTATTGTTTTCAGTCGCAGTGATTTGTTAACATGGAACTTATGATACTTGTATATCTGCGTAAAAACAAGGACTTACTAACGGGAACAGCATTGCCAAGTAAGAAGTCCTCTATTAGGGTATGACTTTGAAAGGGTCATCATCATCTAACGGGAGGTTCAAAATAAACCGCCGTGGCTCTCCATTTCCTTCTATCCTGTGCCATTCTGTACAATTGAACCATACTTTTTCCATCAGAAATCTCTTTAATGTTGTCGCTATATCTAACGTTCGGTCTTCCCCTTCCTCTCGTGCCAAAACCATTCCAAGTAATAAATCACTGGTTATGTCCTTTTCCCTTAGTATGTGTCCAATAAAAGCCATTTTTCTACGATTTTGTTGTTGTTAATAGCCTCTCGTTTACATCCATCTTTTCTAGTATCCATTCATTAGTTTTCTTTTAAGTCCAACTGATGCGCATTAGACGACGATAGCACCATAATTCAAATGCTTCAATCTTCTTCTTGTCTATATTTTTCAATACCCAACATTCTGAGCCGTAACTGGCTATGCTAAAAATTAATGTATGTAACAGTCTTTTCTTTGTAGTAAGAGTAATACTTTTGTCTTTCCATATATTTGTTAATGAGACCATTGAACTTTTTGCTATACATAACCTTCGGCGGATTTCTCTCGTGTTATCATAAATTGAAAGGGTAGATGATGTTAAACAGGAAATTGTAATGCCATTTACTGTACGTGGCCTAGAAATACAAGGCATGCTATGGACGAATACGTGGAGGAGGCCTAGGATCGAGAATGTCATCAAATGAGAAGGAGTTGGGGAGAAATTATTTTCCTGCGCAACTCTCTAAAGACATGGTACAACCATTGTTTTCTGTATCCTTATTTAATAGTATAATATATCATTGAGCTACTTCCATTTAATATACAGGATATCAGAATGACAAGGAATGTAGAAAGCGTGATAATGTTCGATTTAATTAAATTCATATCCGCATTTATTTCATACTTCAAGCCAAAGTGTCCTTTAAGAAGGTTTTGAGGGTTCTCTAAATGAGGATGTAGAACTAGTTTATCGCATTGATAATATTTGATATGCCTTTCAGGAAAACAACATGAATTGGTTGTGTTATTATATAAGAGTATCGTTCAATGTATAGACACACTCATATCTAAAGTTCATGTGCTATATGGTTTTTGTGCCATGTGGCTTTCTTTACCAGGTATTCCCATACTTAGGCCCTCCTGTGCTTGCCTGCTGTTCACTCCCTAACCTTCCTGTTTAAATGGATTGAAATACACTATGCTTCCTTGTTCCTGTGCCTTTAAAGATCTGCTGGAGTCCCTTTCAGATGAATTGTGCAATGTTATCCACTATCAGTTTCTTCAGGCCTGTTTCCCCCTGAACAGCTAACGTTAAATTGTTTTTGAAATAACAATAATATTGTTAATAAGAATAACATGTTAAAGAAATAATTATCACATATCAAAATACAATGAATGGATCTATTTTACTGCTGCCCTTTCTATTGGAATTAGAGAGGAAGTGAAAATGTAAAAGTCTCTCATAGAAAAGCTATAAAAATCCCAAAGAACAACAAGTCACTAAATTTTCTCCAACCAGAAAAACTGGTTAATGGGTTTAATTTTTTTAAACGGTGCAAAGTAAAAAAATGGAATTAACTTTACTGAATGTATTTTTTTCTGTAGACCCTACTGTTGTTCATGGTTATGAAAGAGAAGTCTCAGTTTGACCTGTTGACCTGAAATTAATGCATACTTCAGTATAAGTTTATTTCGATTTTAATGAGTATGCACTCCTAATAAAAAGAATAAAAAAAATTCAATAAGTTTAATTTGATACCGTATACATGTCTCTCGGTATCACTGATACTGGTGTCAAAAATAACGATATTGTAAATATCTGTTTTATCAATTTGGATATCATTTGTAGCATAAATACCATAGATTTAGCTTGGCAGTTTTGGATTGCTAAAGAAGAAGACAATATATATATATATATATATCTACTACTGACAACTCATGTTTTCACTCTCATAAAGAGCCAGGCATTCTAAAAGACATCTCATTTTAAAACACTTCAAAGTTTATATTTTTAAATTTTATCCTTTTTTTTTCTTTTTTTTTTCTCGCCCAAAACTAACATTTTTTTTTCAATTAAAAAATCACCTCTGAAGGGACCATTATGGAAATAAGGTCAGTTTGACCTTTTAATGTTATCCCTGCCACTTCAAGTTGGGGTGAATTTTTTTTCTGTCATTATTTTTATATTAATTCAAATTGTAATATTTATATGCAACATTCCTTTTAGTATTAATNAGCCAGGCATTCTAAAAGACATCTCATTTTAAAACACTGCAAAGTTTATATTTTTAAATTTTATCCTTTTTTTTTCTTTTTTTTTTCTCGCCCAAAACTAACATTTTTTTTTCAATTAAAAAATCACCTCTGAAGGGACCATTATGGAAATAAGGTCAGTTTGACCTTTTAATGTTATCCCTGCCACTTCAAGTTGGGGTGAATTTTTTTTCTGTCATTATTTTTATATTAATTCAAATTGTAATATTTATATGCAACATTCCTTTTAGTATTAATTCGTACAAAAGTTTGTAAATTAACCTTAAATTGTAATTTATTGACGTTCTAGGCCTTTCTTTTTTTAAACATTTGTGGGCATTTTTCATTTTATGTTTGTTGCAAATAAAAACTTACTTACTTACTTACTTACTTACTTAAAGTGATACAAAATCGTATAAAAGGTAGGAATAAATTAGTGGGAACATTTAAATATTTGACAGTCCTTGAATGTTTATTTTTGGTCTCATTCACAGTAAGTAGCTACCAAAGATCTAGTGATACAAAAAATCTCAGTCTCGTTTATTGGTTGAAATTAAGCTTCTATATTTAATAAAGGAAAAATTTCTATGACTAAAAAATGCTTCAGTTTTCTCAATCCTTTTTTTATTTCGTTTCATCTAGTCACAGTGAACTCTAACAATCTTTCTAGTTGAAATATTCACGTGGGAATGTTAAGTTTGTTGCAATAGATCAGTGGATAAAAAACACCCTGCATTATGATACCTTTAAATTGAAAGCACTATTTGACATAATAGTCTTTTAATTAAGCGTCACCTTAGGTTTTCATTATAAGAAAGTAATTAATATCTAACCTCACCGCAAATTTATCGGTATTTTGCCAAATAGTATGTGTTATTCATGTACTAACAAAAGTAGAATTTTGAGTCATGCCTTAAAAGGTTGCTTTTGTTACCGTCAAGATTATTGTCTTTGCCTGATCGGTATCTATCTTTCATGCCTACTTTAATATACCACTGAGATGAAAATTGATGAGATAGCCATAGCAAAAACAGCCGACTTTGTTCTTGAGATGGATTAAGATGATAAGAATTAAAAAGCTCTCGAAAGGTTTTGTTTCGGCCTTTATGGTAGACTTGAAAACAACCTCTTATGTGAGAGCGATTTGTAATCGTCTTATCAAATGAAGCCAAATGGAAGAAAGGCTAATCAGACTTACAGCATCTTTCATTTACCCAATTTGTTGGTGTCCTGAAACGCCTTCAATTATGTCTCTTGTGAAAAACCAAACACAAGGAAAAGATGGGTTAAAAAACACAGAGCAACAGCACAATATATATGGGTCAGAGAACGTAATATTTTTTTAAACATTCCCCTTGCTTGAAATACATTTCTCGCTATTTATGATCATTGTCTGAACCCGTTCTATTTTAACTAAACAAGTCGTGAGGTTATAATAATTGTTTAAGGTACCCCACAGATAAGTAAAATCCAATCAAATCTGTATACTTCATTCGGCATTAAAAGAGGGTTTCCTAATATTTTCGTCTACATACAAAAGCCACACTAAGTATTTTGACAGAAGTGACATGACCACTCATGATCCTTCAGTGATATCTTGTTGTGCTCATACACACATACACACACACACACTCTCTATCTCTATCTCTCTCTCTCTCTCTCTCTCTCTCTCTCTCTCTCTCTCTCTAAGTGCTATATCCAATCCAGACGTTGACGATCATGGTTTTCCACAGATTCCTATCTCTCATCATATGAAGCAGATCTCCAGCTTTTACCTTTTCCTTCTCACTTGCTGATATACACTTTTCAATATGGCACTTGAGACTTCCCAAGTATGTTAAATCTTTGTTTCCTCTGCTTGTATTGCCTTCAAAATGACCTGCAAGAGTAAGATTTTCTGGTCCTTCCTTTCTCATGATATGTCCGATGAACTTCATCAATTTCTGACTACTGCGCATCAATTGTGACGTCACATCGCACCCCAGATCCCTCAGCCTTGTTTTTATGCGTGTTTTCCTAGTCCAGAAGGTAGTGTTGGCTTTTTCAAAATACGTTCTTGCAATTCAAATCTTTACTTCGTGTATTAGATTGTATAAAGTTGTAAAGTGCTGCCAAGCAATTTGAAACTGTTTGCTTGCTTAAAAAAATATTGCCGTCATTTGTCACATAGCAAAGTTTATCACTATTTTATATATCACATTTCTATGTGTTTGTATTTCTGTTTATTCTTTAATCACTGATGGTAAAACAAATGTTTATAAAATTTATTTTATGTCTTGTTGAGTTCTTGCAAAGAAAGGTTTGCGTAAAGATGATTCAGTGCAAAATTAAAAAATGTATTAGTAGCAATAAAGCAAACCTTTTTGCCTAGGTGACTTTGGGCTCTCCAGATTAGGCAAAGGTGAGTAAAACTGCTTATAAATTAGATAATTTATTAAATCTCACAATTTTATTTAGAATGCTATGATGCAACAGTGTGTGTATGAACGTTTGTCTACTTGGGTAGAGGTGCCTTTTAATTTTATAGGAATTTTCACAACTTTCCTACGATATCCAAAAAACATTTTTACCCTCTTTTGCAAACATTGACATTTTGCTTGACTCGTGGAAATAACAATTTCCATAACGAGATATTCACCTACCAAGGTCTTTGTTAACGCATCTAATATCGTTTAGTAATGTACTGGTATTCACCTAAACTTATCTTTCTTTTTTTCCCCATTTTATACAGCAGTAAACATATAGCTCTTTAGAGCCTATTTGACTCAGACCAGTTCACTATAATCTAAAGAACGAATGCTGTTCTCAATCTTATGACATTTAAAGATGGAACGTTTAATGAGATCCGAAAGACTTGGAATCAATTCAAACACCACTGATGCTGAAAAACTTGTTTAAAAACTTTTAATAATGTCAAAGAATCATTATTTACTGATAGAATATTACATACGGGTAATAAATTCAATCTCTTGATTAATTACATTGAACTTAGTATATTTCTGAATTTGACTCATATGACGATGGTATTGAAACCTTAAAAACAAAATATATAAAGAATGTCAAACTGAGCCTTTCATTAATGGAACTCGTGGTAAACAGTGAGCCCATTTTTGTCGTTCACAAATATCCATCTATGAAAGACCCGACGGGAAGCAACAGATCAAGAAAAAGTTGGACAGAAAGCACCCAAGACACAATGAAATGCAAGACATATGGATCACCCCTCCAGGACCCTCCGTGGGAAAACCCTTCGTCTTGGATTGGTCTCCAGGCAAGGTTCAAGCATCTCGAGACACCTGTTCTGCATGGTTGGGCCCTATAGCCAAAGCCGCGACCACGGAGAGACCAGAGCTCTACATTTGATCTTAGCCAAAAGGCCAAGAAGTCAAGAAGAAAGTCATACTTCCTAGGCGTATAGCATCCACCAGAGAAAAAAAAGGTTGGAGGAGCATTACACCAATTTTTAAATGAACTCAAAATGTCAGCCAAAATTGTGATCTTAAAATTGTATCAGCAGAACAACATGTTGGAATAGACAAGAGAGGCTTTTATGAATGGATTGGAATCCAATAATATTCGCCTGAGGTTGTTAGAAAATAAACCCCTCGATCTAGAGACAGCTTTTGAGTAAACTCTTTCATTGGATGTTGCACAAAAACAGTTCTAAAATGTATTTTTACCAAATCCTTGTTGATGTAGCACCACCTATATCTAGAAACGAATTTGACCAATGTAAGATTCTAATAATATTTGCCAGAGATTGTTACAAAATAAATTCCTCGATCTAGGGACAACTTTTGACCAAGCTCTTTCATTGGATGTTGTACAACAAAGCCCAAATTTCTATTCTTAGCAAGCCCCTGCTGATGTAACACCACCTTTATCCAGAGAAGAATTTGACCAATGTAAGTTTGAGGAAGATATTTCAAATGCATCAGAGATAAAGTTAAAACAAAAGCAAAGTTCCCAAAATTGCTGATTTCGTGGTAATTTACGACATCGTAAAAGCAAACGTCTAGCAAGAAATGCTGTGTCACTGATATAAAAAGTAGGACATTAAGGCCAAAATCGATTTTTTTTGTAGCACATTGGGTTCTAGTAATTCTCTTTTTCATGTTATGTCAGCTATTCTTGTAAACGATATTTACCAAGCTGTAGCTCTAATAGACAGTGTCTGGACAGGTCGCAGATTCACGAGAGAAAGACTAGCTAGACTTTTCAAATTGAAAATTATTCCTCTATGCACTAATGTTTGCTTGGTGCCACCATCTCTTTCTGCTCAGTCAATTGGTTTTTCTTCAGTCTTGCAAAACAAAGTTATGTAAAAGTCAAACGTCGTGTATAAAGGGAATTATGCACTGATATCATCCAAAAAACATATGAAAGTGTGACCATCACCTATGAAGCACCTACACATTATTATATGTTATTATATTACATATTGTCACATATATTTTCAATTACTATTCTTTTGCAGCACTTACTACAATGAAAAGTGAATCACCATAACTATTTGTACACGTCATCACTAATTACAAACCAATTGCATCAAAATGTAGAATGTACCTGAAAAGCCACAGATATTTTATCAAAGAAGAAGAAAAATAATCGAGCCAACCAATTCCCCTTGGAGAGCCCAATTCCTTGTGGTAAGTGAGAATACTAAGCTCAGAGTGGTCATTTATTATCTAGCACATACACTCAATTAGATGGATACCCATTTTCAAAGATTGACGAAATGGTAAATTCTATAGCTAAATACAAAGTTTTCAGAACCATTGGCTTACGTTCTTCATTTCATCAAATCACTCTTTCAGAGAAAGAAAAAGCTTAAACTTCTTTCGAAGCTGATGGTAAACTTTGTCAGTTTAATCATATGCCTTTTGGAATCACCAATGGAACGGCTGTTTTTCAAAGATTATTGGATAATTTTATTATAGATAATGGGCTCATGTACACATTTCTATTTATAGACAGTGTTACTATTTTTGAGCATGATATTGAAGAGAATTACAAACAATTTTTAATTGAGTCATTAAGGCGCAGAAAGAGAAAACATTACTTTTAGTGAGGACAAATGTGTCTTCAGTACAGAAACCACAGATCTAGTTGAACACATTTCTGAAAATTTTCTTAAACCAGACTCTGACAGTCTTGCACCTGTACTCAATTAGTTCCAGAAAACCCAAAATCATTAAAAGTAGTGATAGGGAGATGTTTTCGTAACATGCAAAATGGATTTAACGGTTTTCAGATAAAATTCCCAGTCTTGATACGGTGACAACATTTCCTCCCGGAAAAGCCAGCGATTGATGAAAAGGTTCCATTTGTCGTTGAAACCGATGCATCCGCTTTGCTGTCTTTGCAACATTTAACAAAGCTGGAAGATCAGTACCTTTTCATATTTAACAGGCAGAAGAACAATATCAATACAGCGTTGAAAAAAAGAGAGAAGTTGTTGTTGAGTCTATACACAATTGGAAACATTACTTTATGAGACGTAACTTCATTTCACTGATCAGAAATCTATACATACATACATACAAACATATATATATTTATATATACTCAATCTGCAGACAGTACTGTTTCGCCCTTTGTGGGCTCGTCAGTGCAGCACAGAGCTTCTGAGACGTAACTCTCTGGCCATGTTGCCGGAGCAAACACAACTTAAAGAGTTACTGTGGGATCCTGTCAGAGTGCTCAAACTACGCATGCGCAGTGAGCATTNTAACAGGCAGAAGAACAATATCAATACAGCGTTGAAAAAAAGAGAGAAGTTGTTGTTGAGTCTATACACAATTGGAAACATTACTTTATGAGACGTAACTTCATTTCACTGATCAGAAATCTATACATACATACATACAAACATATATATATTTATATATACTCAATCTGCAGACAGTACTGTTTCGCCCTTTGTGGGCTCGTCAGTGCAGCACAGAGCTTCTGAGACGTAACTCTCTGGCCATGTTGCCGGAGCAAACACAACTTAAAGAGTTACTGTGGGATCCTGTCAGAGTGCTCAAACTACGCATGCGCAGTGAGCATTGCATATATATATATTATATATATATATATTATATATATATATATGTGTGTGTGAGACTATAAAGTGTCAAGCAAAATTATAAATGACAAAATAATGAGGTAGAGGGTTTCATGGTCCCCGTATTCATATGACGTTCATTACCATCCAGGAAATAGTGATGGTCCTGATACTTTTATAAGAGTCAAATGTGTGACCACATCCACTGATTCATTGTATGATATCAATTCTGCCTTACGTCAACCTGGTATTACCAGACTCAATCACTTTTTACGAACAAAAAACGTAAAGTATTCATTAGAAAATGTGAAACACGTTTGTAAGGAATGCAGAATTTGTCAGGAGATGAAACCAAGGTATTATAATCCGAACAAGATAAAACTGATCAAAGCTGTTTGAAAAACTATCTTTTGACTTCAAAGAACCTCTTCCTACCAAAGTATATCCCTATTTGTTTACTACAGCTGATGGATATTCAAGATTTCATTTGCATAACATTGAAAGATATTTCTTTACACACAGTAATAAAATTTTTGTGCAATTAATTTTCAATATTTGGAATGGCGGGTATGACCACACAGGTCATGATCAGTCATTTTTGTCAGATGAATTTCATCCAGCAAAACGATCCCATACAATCCCTTAGATAATAATCGTGTGGAACGTCTTAATGCTATAATTTGGAAATCAGTATTATTGGCTTAAAAATCTCGTAATCTGCAAAGCACCGAATTGGAAAGAGTATCACCTGGTGCTCCTCATTTAACTAGATCAATACTTCGTACTGCAACGAATGTTTGTCCTCATGAAAAATTTTTTAAGTTTTAAAGACGTTCAGGAAATGGACCTTCAATGCCTTTATAGTTTACGTATCCAGACAAGGTTTTGCTGAAGAGAAAAGTCAGACAAAGCAAATATGAACCGCTAGTGAATGAAGTTGATCTAATAGAAGCAAACCCCCACTGTGGACATGTCAAACTTCCTGATAGCAGAGAGGCAACCACTAGCCAAAGAGGCACCCAAAAGCAACTAGCTAGTGTTAGTTGCTTTTTCACAAAGGAACTAGCACTAGCTCCTACTGGTAATGAGTGTTACCTGCCCGAAAATAACGCTAAAGATGCGGTGTATGATGGATAAAATTAATTTCATACGGTGGATCAAGGGCAGATACCCACCGAACTCACGTAGTTGAATGCTATCCAAGAGAAGATATCTATCTATCTATCTATCTATCTATCTATCTATCTATCCATCTATCCATCTATCCATCTATCCATCTATCCATCTATCCATCTATCCATCTATCTATCTATCTATCTATCTATCTATCTATCTGTGTGTGTGTGTGTGTGTGTGTGTGTGTGTGTGTGTGTGTGTGCAGTTTCTATTAAGATAAAATCATGATCCTCGTGAAGACATCAGCTTTATCTCTTCTTTTACACAAATACTTGACATTTGGTGCATTGTTATTTTTTCAATCAGTCACACAACACCTTCAGCGTCATTACTAAATATTCGCATGCAATGGATGAAGATTACTATTTTGAATGCCTTAAGGGTTGTAAATATTCGACTTGAAAAACTAGAATTCTTACTAGTCTCAAAAATGTATTGCCAAAAAAATTGTTTGCCAAGGCAGAAAGCATATAACTCAAAACTGTCTGCATTTGGAACTAATGATAAGGTAATTAGACCTGCTCTTGTCAACCTTGGGCGAGGTTGAAAGCACAACTTCGCATCCACATTTAGTATCTGTCATCATGTTTACAAATAAAGATGAAATTTGAAATGATAAATGACTGACTTGATGGTGGGATATGAGTATCAGATCGCAAAGGACAATGACATATCTGAACTAATAAATTGCAGGGTTGATCATTTTCGTATCTTTTGGTTATGTGTTTTTATTCATATTTTTTAAAAAGATCTATGAAAAAATGCCATAGTGAAAAAATTGCACTATTTTCTCCTAATTTTTGCGGAGAAATCCTGTGTAGAGTGTTTTTAAGTCTAACCTCCTGTGTTACAAATAAGATATGAATTAAAACAACTGTCTTCAGAAGCCAGTTGCTTCGTATTCAGGAGAGTGATGTACGTGTGTGGTTTATATGAGTATTCAAAACACTGAAATGCATTAGTCTGGAAGTAAAAATACGAGAATACATAAAAATTCAACACTTCATAATTTTATAGCCAATGCAGATTATAGTAAATTATGGACCTTGCCTCTACATAGTACAGACAAGTTTCATAGTTTACTGTAATCTGCACTCTTTAGGATATCATTAAAAAAATATTTAAACATCGAGCTTAACTTGCTTCATTACAGTCGCCCTTTACTACCAAATATTCGAAAGCTCTGTATTATCAAAATACATTTTAATAGGAATGTTTAAGACAAAACTTCTATAGAATATATTAATTTTTTGTGCAGTAATCAATGTAGGAGTATCAAAATATAGTACTATTGTTTATTTAAATAAACTACATTTTAACTGTTTCAAGTTGCAAAATGACGAGAAAAAAATTAAAAGAAAGAAATTCTGTACATTGGGCCTTGCCCTAAAATTTCAGGTTATTACGGAATTGTCTGTTTTTGTTGAAGCTTTAATAGATGGCATTAAAAAGGAGGGCGTTTATACCGACAGTAAATACGTCGTCGTTACAAATCCTAGTGATATGTCCAATGATCTTCAAAACGGCATAAATGCTCTGCAATCTGCAGATTCAGCCGGTATTTGAAGATCTTTCAGTTGAAAATCTTGTTTATTTTGACAAGAAGCTCATTGCAATGACATAAACAACCAATGTGACTTACATCCTGGCACAGTTTTATCACTAACATTACATAGAAAAAAGGATGCATGCAAACTAGTCCACAGTGAAGAATCTTACTGTCCATTCAGCGTTGAAGATGAAGATCGTCAGCAATCCCACAGATATGTTGCTCTATAAATCAACTTAAATTTAGACATCCGGTCCTTTGTTGCGCAAGTCAAGGGTAAAGAAAAAGCAACGAAAGAAATTCTAAAGGAGTAGCTTTCAATTATGTTACAAGAAACGCAATGTATCGTGTGTAAACAGAACCTGGACACCAGTAACAAAAACACACACTCTCTCTCTCTTCTCTCTCTCTCTCTCTCTCTCTCTCTCTCTCTCTCTCTCTCTCTCTCTGAGAGAGCGGACACCTTCTACCCTGGGTTCGCTTTAGAAAAATTGAAAAAGATTGACCAAAACATCTAACTGTGAGACTCTTCTTAGTAGGCTTGTGACGATGGATTTTTAGGCTCGACCATAGGCTTGATGACCAGCCAGAAACGGAGATTTCAGTTGCAAATTATCTTATCGATAAACAAATTTTGATCCAAATTTTACAATTCTTTTATTGACGGTAGCACCAGACATTTCTTTCCGATCTCAATCTTGTCATCGTTGTCAAATACTCAAAATATGCACAGAAAAAGATGATAAATATATTTCAGTATTCACAATGGCCACAATTTTTATTTTTTGCTGATGAAATCACGCGATAGGGAGAGTTCATTGTTTTTTGTTCCCATGGCGTTTGCTTGTGGTATCATCGATTACAATTTCAATTTGGTATTTACCAATTATTAAATCGAGAAGCAAGATTGAGCGTCAGTTGTTAAGGGCAGAGTTAGTGAAAAAGTCACGACAACCTGCTGGGGCGAGCTCAATTGCTCGCTCGATATAACATCAGAGCGCTCGAGCGAAAAATGTTCAGCCGATTTCCAAGTTTTTTTCCTAGTATTCCAAGCTATTACGTCTATGCTTTTATTTTGATCTGTTCGATTTTTGCATTACAAATTCTGTATCACACACAGTTTTTTATAATTCTGCAATTCTGGTAGCTACCCCAATCTCCTTCAGTCTTTTTGTCAATGATTTTGGTGTTGATCCTAGCGTTCCAATTTTAACGTGGATTATTTTCACCTTTTCGTTCCACAGTTTTTTCAATTCCCTTGCTAAGTCTTGGTATTGCAATTCTTTTTTCTCTTTTTTTCATCAATCCTGGTATCGTATGGAATAGGAAAGTCTATATTCTGGCATTTTTTGTGTTTCTTGTCTACTAAAATCATATTGGGTCTTCTTGCTTCAACCACATGGTCTATTTGTATTGAAAAGTCTCATAAGATCTTATATCCTTTATTTTCGCATACAGTTTGCGGTTCATGTTCATACAATTTTTCTTTCGTTTTAAGACTGTATTTGCTGCATACCTCCCAATGTCTATTCTTTACTACTCAGTCAGCCCTGCGTTTATACTTCTTTTGTGCCATTTTGCTACATTCACGTAAGATGTGATTGGTGCTTTCATCTTCTTTATCACACATCCTACATTTACTATCTTGTTAAGTCGCATCAATTTTTATTTTTAATAATTTTTTTCTCACTGCCAGTTGTTGTGTTGCCATAATGAGGGTCTTGGTTTTTCTCATCAGGCCTCCTTCTTTCAGCCACAACCATTGATATTTACCTCCCACATCATCAGTTTTTCTGATGAACTGGCCAAGCAACACTTTCTCTTTCCAGTTAGTTTTACTTTGTTGTATGTTTCCTCTCTTAAACTTACTTTCTGTTTCAGCATCCCTATTCCCAGCATCACCTCCAGCTACAACTAACAGTTTCTCCTTGATGTCTTCGACAAATCTTTTTAGCCCAATTATGGAAAAATTAACAGTATCTTCAACGCTTACCAGTCCTTTTCCACCTTCTTTCCTGGGTATGTATAATCTATCAACATTACCCGCTGGGTGGAGTCTCTTGTGCATAGCTAAACGCTTTCTTGTTCTTCGATCCATCTCTTGAAGTTTGGCCTTTTTTCAGATGAGGAAAGGAGCTGAGTAACTCAATACAGGATTAGCCTAGGCATTAATATCCTTGATGATATTTTTCCCATTCAACTTTGTCTCCAGTGTTTCCTCACTCTTCTCTAATATTCATGGCACACTTTCCCTTTCATCTCTTCAATCTGCACTCTATCTGCCTTCAGTATACCTAAATACGTGTATCCTTCACCTTCTTTCAGTAATTTTATAACTGTATCATCTGCTATTTTGATTTCATCTAATTTGAACCTTTTTCCTCTCTTTATTAGAAATGTTGAACACTTTCTATCCCAAATTTCATGGCAATGTCCTTGCTAAACAATATGACTTTCTGTACAAGTAAATCAAGTTCTTTTTCGCTCTTTCCATACAGTTCAAGATCGCCTAAGTAAAGTAAGTGATTGATATTTTCTTTATTAGTTGCAAATTCATACCCAGGCTTTGTTTCTTTCAATAAGTTGGTTAGACGAATGAGTGTTCTAACAAACAAAGGGGTAAAAAGGCATCTTACTGAAATATACATCTTTTAACCTTAACCTCTCCTAATAATTCATTACATGTCAGCTGAATTCTCAAAATTTTTATTGTCTTTTCTAGGAACTGCACTAAAGTAATGTTTGTTCCCAGGATACGCAACCACTCAAAATTCCAGGAATGTGGCACCATGTCAAATACTTTCCCTTAGGCAATCCATCTCATTGCTAAGTGTTTTTTCTTATTCTAATCTCTCTGAGTCCTGTCTATGGACAACTGATCTGCTGTTCCCGTATTCTTCCTTTTGCTTTCCTTTTAATCCTCGGGTATTTTTTAAGAATCTTTTTTTTCTCCTACAGGATATTTACTTCTGCTTGTCTTGGTCCAACATTCATCCTCGTTTAAAAGTCTTCTACCCACTTTGAGTCCTTATTGTGTTCGACCTCTGTACTCAACATGTCTGACCAGAACTGCCCTGCTTAATCTGCATGCGGGGCTTGACATATATCCTGCTCTCCTTCACCCTTCAGTTGTTTATAGGATCCACCCTCGTTGTTCTTGAATTGTCTATCTCGTTAGCATTGCTTGTTCCTTTGGCCATATCTCGTCCTCTTTTCGTTTTGGCTTTAATTCTTTGTCTCAGCTCCTCCTTCACAATTTGCAATCCTCTCTGCTTGAACCTGTACTTTCTTTTCAATGCATTTGAATCGTTCTTCTTAACTGCTTTATTGTCAATTAAGGCATTCAATTGATCTAGATCTCTGTTCAAATCTTTAACTTGGTCTTCAAGTTTCCACCACTGTTCTTTTCTTTTTTCTTTATTATTGCTTCTGACACCAAGCATTTCTATCACCATCACATTTCCACAATATATCAGATCATTAGTCTCAGTAATGTTGTTTACCTTAATCTTTCCTATTTCATTGTCCATTTTTTTTACTGCTGCCTACAACTTTTTTTTTTCAACGCCTTTCAGTGATGGTAATCTTTTTTCCCTTATTTTAATTCTCATTTAATTGTTCAATCAAATTCTTCTATTCATCTTCTACTTCCTCATAAAGAGAGAAATAATCAATCTTATCAGCGATCGTATAATCAACATCTGATACCGGTTTAATCACCTTCTTAATTCTACTCCCATGCTTGATTCCCTGCTTCAACTGTCAATACGATGTATCCTGGATCAATCGTTTTATTCCTTCAAGCCAGAGATTCGATAAACAATGCTTCTTTGTGCTTTGGGTCTTGTGACCTGCTAACCTTTTTTCGGTAACTGGTCTCTACTAATACATACAGTATGCATTCTTTCCCTGTAGCCATTATGGGTTGGCTTACTGCTATAACAACACTCAATAACAATCCTGTTTTCATATTGTGACCACTTTCTCCTTATTGTCCTAGCAGTAGTCTAATGACGACTGGGTTTCTGCTGCTGGGCCACGAAACACCTACCGCGGGAGAGACTTTCTCCAGTGGTTCCAGTCTCATTCATGCCTTTGTTTGCTATACTTTGATATTCCATATTGGATTGGACTCTTTCGAGGCTAGTGCATTTTATGGTGCTCTCCCTGCCTACCTGCTACCTGCCTACCAGGTGCCTAATCTCGCATAACGTAGGCTACCACGGTTTGCCACACACCTCTTTCTATCATCGTGAGCAGCTGGCCATTGCCAGTTCATACATGTATTTAACTCTTGGTCTTCCTCTTTCTCGTCGCTCCTCAATCTTCCCACTGAGGCATAGCTCCTCATGCTTAACAACATATCCTACAAAGCACAGCAGTCTAACTCTTATGACTGACCGCAAAGCTTTCCTTATTCCAGGCTGGGCCAACCATCTTCACTTGTTCTTCTGGTTGTCAAGGAAATCTTCAACGTTCTTCTTCAACACCATATCTCCATAGCTTCAAGTCTTCTTTCATAATCCTTCTAAAGAGTCCACGTTTCGCATCCATAGAACAGCACATACAACACAAAACACTTCACAAATATCACTCTTGTTGATATTCCTGATACTGTCATGAATTACCTCTCTGCTAAGATGATCCCTTTCCTTATACCACTGTCACATCGCCCATCAGTTGTGACTAGACTCCCCAGACAGATGAAATTTTCTGTCTGTTTCACAGTCTTGTTGTTAACTAAGATAGTAATATGAGGTGGGTTTTTCCTGGAAACCACCATAACTTCTGTCTTTTTCTCATTGAGTTTTAATCCTATCTCAACATTTCCTTGTTCTAGAGTACTAGTCAGGTTTTGCAGCTCTCCCTCAGTATCTGCTATCAGAACTACATCGTCAGCATATCTATATAATCAGCATTGACTCCTATAACTTTAATGCCTTCCAACTCACTGATATCTCTCATAATTACTTATCTATAATAATTAAATAAACCCGGTGACAGAACACATCCTTGTCGTACTCCACGTTTAGTATTTTGAAAATCTGATTCTATTTTACCAATTCTCACATTTGCCCTTTGTCTCCAATATAAATTTCTGATCAATCTTAAACCCTTACCTTCAATATCCAATCTCTTAAGCACGTCAAATAGCTCATCGTGTTTTTGCACTCTATCAAATGCCTTTTTATAGTCTACAAAGCACAGGAAAAGCTCTTTCTACATTTCTAACGCCGTCTCTATTAAAATTCTTAATGAAAAAAATTCCACTTGTTATACCTTTACTTTTCAAGAAAGCGAACTGCTCAATTCTAACTTCTGATCCTTTTCTAGCTCTAGTCTTGTTTAATATTACCTTGGAAATCTGGTTCATGATGCTAATCGTTCTTTGACTATTGCACTCCTTTGTAACAGGTATCTTTGGAATAGTAACAAATATTAAGTTGCACATCTGCAGAACAACGTTACCCTTGTCATGTGTTTTGTTTGACAGTTGAGTTGCAACATCAAACCTTTCAGGGTTTTAAGCATCTCCACAGCAAAAGCATCATCTTCAACAGACTTACCTTTTTTCATACCATTTATTGTTACCCTTATTTCGTTCTTGGTAATGTACATGCCTTCATCATCAAAATCTAAATTGCTATCATCGGCCCGGTCGTCATCCAATAGTTTTATGATGTTTTCACTCCACCTACCTCTTATCTCCTCCGGTTCCATCACAACTGTTCCATTGGATTTGTTAATTGCTTTACCGGTGATGTTTCTTTTATTACATATTAATTGCTTCACCTTTTCATACATTAACTGCTGATCTCCCATATTCATATCTTCAATTTCCGTAAATTTATCGTTTATCCATTTTTCCTTTTCTTCTACACATTTTCTTTGTAGTAGTATGCTCATTCCTCTATATCTCATCACATTACTCCTCTTGTATTGTTTTCTTTCTCACGCTAGTTGTAATATATGATCAGTCATCCATGGCAGTTTTCCTTCTTTTTTAACTTGTGATATGATTTCATTACCATATTCTACAGCTGTCGCAAACTTCTCCCATAACGATACGGGGTTCTCATCTTCCGCTACATCAGTTAACAGCTAAAATATATTCCTTGTGCGTGCATTATATTGCTCCTTTATGGTGTTTTCTCTAAGAACACTCAGCTGTTGTCTTGGTGTTCTTTGCTCCTGCTTCATATTTTTTAGCTTTATCCTTATCTTAGCCATCAACGGGATATAGACACTGCCATAGTCAGCTCCTGGATAAGTTCTTACCTGCAGCACAATGTTCCTAAACCTTTTGTTTATGGTGATAAAGTCTATCTGGTTTTTTATTTCTCTGTTTGGACTCTTCCACGTCAATAAGCATCTTGGGTGGTGTTTAAACCAATATTTGATATGACTCTTCCTTTCTCTGTGCATCACACTTCAAAACGTCCCCCTCTGTCATTTCTCACTCCCAAGCCACATATACAGCTTAACGTGTTCTCGGCCTTCACCGATCTTAGCATTCATTTTCCCATTGCAATGGAGACCTCACCTTTCTTGCAGATATCGACTGCTCTGTTTACATCAAAGTAAAAACTATCCACTTCCTCCTCTTCCCCTGCTTTTGTTGGTGAATAACCTGATTTATACAGGTATTAAACGGTTGACAGTTAAATTTCACTGGACGAAATCTGTCCGATACAGCCGAATATCCAAGAGCACACGATTTAAGATGCTTGTCCACCATCACCCCCATATCTCTATGCTGAAGGTACCCCCAATCAGAGCGTCCACGCAGCTTTTATTCCTGCCTGGTACTTAGTTCTAACGTTCCACGTTAGAACTAACTACCACGAGGGAAAGGGGGGAGGTCGCACGATAACGGTCGTAGGATACTTGCTCCCTGTTATTAATCCTACGACCGAGTGAGACAGTCTACCATTCAGCAGCAAGACTCTGATTGACACCGTTATACTCATCTTCACACTACCATCGGAATGTTTTATCATGACACTATCACTAGGGAAATTGACGGGCAGGGCTAAAGAGTCCCTCCTACCCATGAGACAAACCAAATCTCCCTGTACCTCAAAGTATCGTGGTAGCGTGACAGGTGCTACACCTTGCCCAAAGGTGAAATGGAGGTAGTTGTGGCTAAGAGTGACGTCATTCTTCCACGTCCAAACTACAAAACCAGATGCAGTTTTTTGTTAATACCCAGGACGGAAAATTGTTGGAACTAGGCCACTAAAGCACTGTTATTATGATTATTATCATTTCGTTTTGAAGCTTAATTTACAAACCGGAAGATGTTAACTGAATATCAAGTTGCGACACACAACCTTAGATATTCAGTGTAAAGCGCAGCTGTTCCCAACATGCAAGCCTTCTGTAAAGTTCCAAAATGAGAATCAGGGCAAACTTTCCCACGCCAATGGTGGAAATCCTTAGATATACTACCCAATGCTCCGATTATAATGGGAACCACTTGTACTTCCCTACAATTCCAAATTCGTTTCAATTCCCACTTAGGATCCTGGTATTTGTTAATTTTTCTCTCTCTTTTTCGACGACTCTGGTATCAAAGGGACAAGCTACAACTATCGTACATTTCCTGTTTTCTTCTTCGTCGTCGTCTTCTTCTTCTTCTTCTCCTTCTTCTTTTTCTCCTTCTTCTTCTTCTTCTTCTTCTTCGTCTTCTTCTTATTCTTATTATCATTATTATTACGACTTGAGGGGTACAACGAAAACATTTTATTTCAGCGGAGAAAAAATTTTCCATGAAATTCCATTGAATATTAGAAGTGAAAATAATGTTAATTAACATTATTTTCCCTTCTAATTTTTCTAAATTCATTAATGAATTTAGAAAAAGGATCTCCAGTTACTATGACTCATGAAAATCTTTATTATAGAGTTTTTTTATCTTTTAATTTGAATTCATTCATCGATCTATATTTGTTTTATACACCTGGCATATATATATATATATATATATATATATATATATATATGTACATTGTAAATTTTAGCTTTTAAATTAATAAACTACTAACTATCAATGACAGGACCAAGCCAATACGTTATTTGTTTATTTTTAAGTGTGTTATAATCCTGCAGAAATATTGTTTAATAAGTAAATAAATAAATAATAAATAAATAATTATTACTATTATTACCATTATTATTATTTCCGTCATTTTCTGTCAGATACCTTTTGTGACTCATAAGGAAATGCTACCATCTATTTCATGATCCTTGTTCAAACTCACCGGGAGAGCAAACCAAGCTTCGGATACGAATAGTGAGATCCGTCAGTGCGGTCGGGTACGTAAGAGCACTACAACTGTTTCATACCAAGGTGATGGTTTCAATATTATTCTTCCATTAGAAAAAAATACTTTGGATTTATAATTGTGTATTTTGTTTGTGTAACTCAATGGTAGTAATTAAGAAGTGATTTCTAAAAACCGGTTTTTACCAATGTGCTGGTATTTCCCATAACTTAGCTTTTGCGCAAATGAGATCAAGCCAACTTTTCCATTTTGATCTAGATTTTTTTCATGAATGTCAAAAAAAAAAAGATTTTACACTAACAATGGTCTGACTGTAATAAACAAAACAATTTTCGAAATGCAAATCACTGCAGCGTTCAAAGAGGTGGATAAACACAGCCAACATTAAAAGAAAAGGCAATGAATGAAAATTAACAGATCTAATATTTTTAGAAGTAAAGAGGGCCTTCGACAGGATCGCGACAAACTGATACGGACAGATTGGTACACACAAAAAATATAACTAATCTAGTACAAGGTCGATTCTTATTTGTTACCTGTTCAGTTGCTACGGGGACATTTTGATGCTTCTCATTGTGATACATAATCCCCGAAAAGATTCCCCAGCTATGTCAGAAATTTGTAAGAGTCGTTTAACAAAATTTCCAGCTACGTCAGAAAATGTTAGAGTTGTGTTACAAAATTTATAAAATACTAATAAACAAAATTTTTCTACTCTTACCAGGGCCAAATCTGGGGGTTTCAAGGGCTTCCATGCCCCCTGACACATGTGTGTATGTTTTTACTTTGACCGGTTTTCGTGGAGTTCTGGTATAACTTTGCAAAAGAGAATTTGGAACTGATCTGGTCCTGCTTACGTAAATTAAATCTGAGACGTGACAGTGAGACAACCGTGCTCAAAGGATCCAGAAGAGGACACGTGAATTATAACTTATTACGTAGGTGCAAATTAAACACAGGAAGTGAGAATGGATACATAGTCTTAAAAATATCGTTTGAATAAAATGAAAAATATATTAATATATCCTGTATCTTTGTTGTTATTGTTGCTACAAGATGCTTGAGAATTTGCCTGATTACAATTTATTTGGCTACACTCTATAAGCTATTTCTTGGTTCTCATTACTTAAGCGACGTTTGGTGATTTTGTTGATATGACTTCCATTTGGCAGGTTTTTGACAATTTTCCTATCAACGTTTTTTCCTATCAATTGCGTCTGTCTCAAAAAGACGGTATTAAAACTGTTCATCATCAGACCGCATTTAGCAGGTTTTGGACGATTCCTTTAGCTGCTTGATGATTAAAGACAGCCAAAGAGTATCAAATATGGTCCGTAAGAAAATAGTCCGCATCAAACGCATTTTCTATCAACTTCGCTTGCTTCCAAAAGACGGTATTAAAACTGTTTTTATACAGTAAGTCGCAAAATCAATTTCTTGTAGACCCTTTTGAACTATTTATGTTTAAAAAGCCTATTATCGAAATTAAAAAGTAACGGGATTTTGAAATTGAGACTTTTGGTTCCCAGGCAAGTTCTTAAATAGAGACTTTGTACCATATTCCTGTTCTTAAAAAGAAACCCTCTGAAATACTAACAGATTTTATTCAAACCTAGTTTTAGTCTTTTGTCAAATAGATGATAGTACTCTTACCTTAAGCTGTCTCTAAATTTAAACGGTGATAATAGTTGTATTCCAATCCTTCGAATCAAGACTCCAGTAAACATTTGTAAACTAGTTCTGACGGACAAAAATAATTAGAGTTGAAAATTAAGATTTTCCTCAATCAATTATGCTCCAAGTGAATTATCTTTATGGCCTTTTATACTCTTGACAGTGTGCTTGTCCTCTTACCATTTTGAAAGATATCTTCACACGACATGAAACTCCATAACACATTACGCGATTCTTGCTGTGAGCTTCTACAGATTTAAATCTGGTAACAGTATATTGTGCATCTTATCTCGGGTTAAAGTAATCTTGGGAAAAGCTGGTGATATTTAAACTGTGAAAGAAGAGCATTTATTTCCTGCAAGCGGATAATAATCAGCATGCAAAGAGTGCAATAATTAAATGCTTTATTCCACAATATTGCACTTCAGCAATGAGGTTCACAACAGATTTTTCTTCATCCAAGGCATGCAAGTGGCCCTCAAGACCAAAAACAATACTTCACTTGCGTTCAAAAAAATATTTTCGAGTTGACTAGTCTTAATATCTGTGTTGAGGTGGATATGTGGTATATCGCTTCTGGAACACCGGACCAACGACGACATTCGAAGGTTTGTCGGTGTGCCAAACATATCCAGGAAGACCAGGGAAGCAAGGTTAAAGTGGTATGGGGATGTAATGCGGAGGAACCAGGAGAACCCAATAAAGCAAGCATGGCAGGAGACAGTTCAGGGGAAAAGGAGCAGAGGCAGGCAGAAGCTGAGATGGAGAGATGTTGTAAGGAAAGACACGAGACAAGTTGGAGCAAATCCGGAGGACNATGCGGAGGAACCAGGAGAACCCAATAAAGCAAGCATGGCAGGAGACAGTTCAGGGGAAAAGGAGCAGAGGCAGGCAGAAGCTGAGATGGAGAGATGTTGTAAGGAAAGACATGAGACAAGTTGGAGCAAATCCGGAGGACTGCAAGGAGCGCGGAAAGTGGCGCAGACTGTGTTGAGCGGCCGATCCGTCCTAGCGACTGGAACAAGACCGCAGGAAGAAGAAGAAGAAGAAGAAGAAGAATATCTGACTTACATTTGAACAATTAAAAAAAGTATAACTACAGCTAAAAATGGAAATAAAAACATTATCGCTTTAGTCAGCAGTAACCTTAGCTATTCCGTTGCTATGGTAACTGGGTCTGAGTCATATTTTCCTACTGCTAAACTTGGGCGATTGATAAAAATTCCATATTTACATGTTCTTTCGAGATTAGTTCCCAGACTTTGGCTTGATAATACTCCGTATGTAGAATCTAACTTTTTTTTGAATATCACTTGCCTCCCGTTTTGCCTCCCGTTTTGCCTCTTTCTTTGATAATTGAAATTTATTTTAAGTCTCACCATAGAGTTATCTTGTAAAGCTTGAGCTTTTACGAGGTCTAGACAAAACGATCTCAAGCTTTTGCTCATTGCAGTGATATGTATAAAACAATCTGGCAACAAGTTAGTTGTTAGGTTGATAGAACAATGCAAATTCATAAACAGAATAACAAAAATTAAATTGAAAGAAACAAAATAAACTTGTAAGAGGAAAAGGTATGAAGTAATGTTATATATAAAGATAGATCATTTAGCACCAAGACGAAAAGATAGGAAATGCCTTAACTAATATCATTTTAGAAGAATGGAGAAATCCAGTTACCAAGATCTGTTGTGCAGAATAAAGACTCTTTCTCTCTCTTGTATACCTATGGACATCATCATATGCCAATCACTTCCAACACTGCAACAACTCTATCAGTGATTAGACGGAAATCGTCAGAATTCACTTGTGGCAGGAGTTGACATCCTTGAACTATGTGGTCTGCCGTGTGTTCCTGGCCACATTCACTTGGTGGGCTGGCTGTTATACCAAACATATATCTTATGACACCACTTTTTGAACCTTTCAGCACCTGATCTTAATCTATTTAGCCGTACCCAGAGTTTGTGAGGTAGATCAGAACCCTTGGGATAAGCTGCTGGCACTATGAAGAAGTCCTTTAGTCCTGATATAGATGAATGCCATTGACTAAACCGGGTCACACGACGCCACAGATTGGCACTACGGCAGTAGTGGCTGATTAGTGCACTGTCAGGATAGTCTCTAAAGTTCTTTCGAGACTTTAAACAATGGTTACAGGTGTTCCTTAATATAGCCTTAATGGGGTGTTCTGCAACCTCAGAGCTTCGGTATACCAGTGAGAGTAGCGGTTGAGTTCTTCTCATTTAATGTGAAGCAAGACCGGACAGCGTAGGATGCATATCGACAAGGGTATTTAATGTGCAACCGGTGATTAGTCTCATGATGGAGTTCAGGACAGTATCCAGCTTTTTAACATGAGGACATCATGCCTTTTCTGGTGAGTAGTATTCAACAGCAGAGAAGGCTAAAGCAACACTCGATGTTTGAAGTGTGGAGAAAGATGCACCCCTAGATCTTCCTAGAGCAAACCTGGCATGTGTTTTCGATGAGTTGTTTAGCGATGACATTTGCCATACCAGGAGATGCTGTAGGTGCAAAGACGGATGTTAGATTTATAGAAATACCAAATGACCTCGAGTGTAGGGTATTCTCTAGCGCAGTACAAAAGGCGAACTTTTCTAGAAGCAGACTTCACAATATATTGAGTGTATGGTACCCCTAAATAGATCTGAAGGAAATAAAATAAGCTCATTGATTAGAACGCCTCAAGAGGGAAAGAAGCTTTACCAGGGTTAAGATAAAAATGATTCTTTTTGAATATTGGAGACAGATAAAGACTCAGCTTTCTATTGAGCGACATCAGATTGAAAGAAACTACTCTCTCTGACACCCTGTTACAAGCATTGCTAGTTCGTCTGAAAGAAACCCGAGATTCATCAGTTCCATCACGTCCATCACTTTTTGATATACTGGTCGAATTTTAATCCGAACTAAGTCATTGTGATAGCTTTTGGTCTCATGTCTTGAATAGAAGTAACTTTCTTTAATCAGATCCCTGTATAGGTATAGTGTGTCATACTTTGTTATTAGTAATTCGATTGTGTGCATTAAGAGGAGCCATGGCTTAATGGTTAGTGCAGCTGCACTGTAACCAAGAATTCCGAGTTCGGTTCCCCGAGCGGGTGACTTTGGAAATTCACAAAAGAAAAAACCATTGGTTGGCGTCAGGAAGGGCATCCGGCCAAGAAATTCCTCACTGCCAAATCCAAGTCCCTGTGAAGGGTACCATCTGAGCCCCAGTTACTGGGGAAAAATGACGTTGAAATCAGAAAAAAATATGTGTGCACTAACCAAAAAGGAATTGAGGAGGCTCTATTTTTCTGGAAGAGTAAATGTTTATTTTAGTTCTGCTTTACTGTGTATTAAGGATAATCAGCTACTAATCCATACCACATTGTCCTTGCTTGATTGTGAGGTGAGCTTGCAGGAAGTAAATGTGCAAATACACCTTTTTAATGGTAATGGATTTGTTACGTGTTAATATTTTATATAGATTAGCCTTCTCTAACCTTTAAGACCTGATGACCAATTGATATGAAATGTTGTTGTTGAGGATTTCTCAGATGCATTGTGATATACAGCGGTGGCAGCACAATGAAGTTTCTGTTTTATGCTAACAGGCATGGATTTGAGAAAATCTACGTTGTCCAGTGAAAGCCAAACAAACTTGTTGATAACCAACTAAGGTGATCAATAAATTCTTCCCATTGCCAAACGAAATGCACTTTGATCCACAGAGTCGTCCTTGTTGATTGGTTTAACCTGCTCTAAAGCTGCGATAACATGTTATCAGAAGAGGTAAAGCAAAGGAGGTTAATAATTATTAAACAAATGGTTTATGATTATTAAATATTTCCTCGAATTTCAACAGGGTTTCACTTGGAGTGTCCTTTTTAACGGTTTGAATTGTGTTCATGAGAATTTTCACATCTTTTCTTGAGCCTTAAGTATCGGTGGTCAACACTTCACCCAACAATGTTTGCTTGGTAGTTGCATAAAGTATTTCCTCACGTTTGTTTTGTCCTAAAGCCTGATTAAGTGTACATCAGCAACGTTGTCAAAATAGGTTGTTTTAAGTATGCCCTGTATCCCGGATTATCTAGAAAAGGAAACCACTACTTTTTAGCAAACCAACTTAAGGTTGTTAAAAGTCCCTCGTGTTTAAACCTAAACCATAACACAGGTCGTTGATTTCAGTTGCCATTATTTCTTGCATCCCTGAGTCAGATACCAATTGTGTAAAATGAACATATATGAAATTGATGATTGAAGCCATTGAACAGCAACAGTTTGCAAACACGTTTCAGATAGATGTAAACACAAAGCGTCAAGAAACATAAAAATCAAGCGAGGTCAGAGCAATGTTTAAAAAAAGATAGAAACAAGGTGAAAAAATTGCAAGTCATCGCATATTAATATCAGGTGATAAGATGATTCCATGTCTTGAACAGCAATGATAACGCTTGGCAGAGTACTTTTACTGTACACTTAAATGATCAATTTATTTTGTGAGAAGAATTTGAGGGGATTTTCTTCTTCCCAAAATTTATAGAACATGGGTAAAAGTTGATAAAGTAAAGTTAAGAAAACTATTGACCAGCTATCCATAGATACTAGGGAAAAACTGGATTTCAGCAAAAGTCATTAAATATTATTTTACAACTGTCCTATCCTTATGTTTCTGCTTTTCACATTCTGATTAATAGGTAAAATTTGTTATCTGTGGAACTCAAATATTACTGCTGTATACAAAAGCATAAGGTCCAAAAACCCTTACTTACAAAGCGGTCAAATATTTACTAGAAGTAATATCTAAAAGAAGGAAGGAACTTAATGACTTCCAAAGATATTCTATTAGGAGAGTCTTTAGTACATTGGGGATAGAGGCAGTCGTAACTTCATCGGTCTTAAGCAAGGCCAGTAACCATGAAATCGGTTCACCATTAAATAAAAAAATTGAAAAGGGGTAAAAACTATATTATAGTATATGAAAAAAAGGCTCAATGGTTTATACTACTGATTTTAACCGATTATTTATTTATTTACTTCAATAAAAAATGTGAGGCGGCTGGCAACTGAAAGGAAGGTGGTGACTACAAGAAACAACTACGCATTCAACAGGATTCAACATTTTGTTTACTATCGGTAAGAGCTGAGGTTGGTTGATATGATTGTAAAACACATAAACTAATGTATCGGATCGACGATGCAATACAAAGGGCTTCCAGTTCACATGGTAACTACAATATTTGGCGTTCGATGGCTTCCAGCGGAGGAAGATCTGACGAGTATTTAGGTCACCAAGTCCACTCTCACATCAAAGATCTAAAGCAAGGTTTAATTAAATCCATTTTAAGGTTTTGTTGACAAAATTCCCTCAAAAAACCTACGAGTTTATTAGAAATCTCGACTTCAGCTTCTTCCAGTTTTGTAATGAAAGGCTTTAAAAGCATTTGCCTAGAAAAAATGGTCCTGAAGATCATCTTGCTAAAACATTTCTGTTATTTTTCCTGTTGCGATGTCTAGACTTTCAAAATACATCGTTTGTAGAATTCTTTTGAAGAACCAGGAAGGCTAGAGGTTTCTGTTGGACCATAATTGGTAATCTTGATATGTCGACTTCTATTTCTAGCTACAGTTACTTCATTTCTATTATAGCTTTTGTGAACCTACTCAATATTATGAAACAATTCCGATGAGTCAGATTTTGATCCTGTTGCAGGGTACTCACTGTCATTTTTGCAATTTCATAAAATTCACGTGTGGGTAGACTTGGGTCTTGCAGAGGTTTCCTTGGCTTATCAAGTGACTTCATAGTCATAAAACTTATCATGCATCTGATCAAGTACTTAAGCATTTTCCTGATAAGTTTATGCCATGCCATCTTGATCCTTTGAGCTCCATAAGTAATGATACTTTTGTTTCTTAGAAGACTTTGGCTATCGAGGATGCCTTCAAGAGCTTGTCCTCTTTCCTCGCAGCTTGTTGAGCATAGGTCATGAAGTCGCCCATCTGATTCATCAGATTTATTTTGAAGAGCCTTTAAGATTTTTTACTTCTTGGGTGACTTGCGTACAACGTTTTACGAGCTCTCTTGATATCTGAAATGCCTCATTAAGCACAGGCCCCCCTTTTGTGGTCCTACCAAAATCATACAAAATTCAATGAATGACCATGACATTGTACATGTAAGTAAGGTCCGTTTTACTCAATCTGTTCTTTCATGAGTGCTGCTTACCATAACACTGCCCCTTTCCATCCTGCATGTCAAGGTTAGCTCGTTCTAGTTAGCTAGTTTGAAATAGTTCTGGCTTTTTCTTCACCCAGTATCTGTATGAATAAGTACTCTTTATGTGGCATTAGCTCATCAGCAAATTAGCAGATACAATATAATACGAAATGAAGTCCGAATATAATCATCTTCCAAGATTTAAAAACATTAAATGCGAGGAAAGAAACAAGATGTTATTATATCTGAATATTTCGATATCTGATCACATCACTTTCAACAATGAACAAAATGTCTCAGACAAAGCCATGCACAAGAGCAACGTTGCCAAGAAAACGAAAACCAATAACTGAAAGCAAAAGAGAGATATTACGCCTGTCAAGAAAACTGCAAAATCAAGTATCAAATTGATAATGAAAGCAAATATCAAAACAACTGCAATTCTCGTGAGGTCTTTAATCCTCTGTTTATCGCTGCAGTGAGAAATTTTATATAGTAAGCCTCTAGAAAAGACAATTAAGACCATAAATCGTTCACATCAATAATAGAATAATTATCAAAAACTGTGTTTTTTGACATCTATTGTAATACGCAAATCGTCGTTGTTACTGGGAAGTCCAAACAAAGAAACATAATCACAAAAGCATGATAATTTATCATATGTAGAAACACAGATTGGTCTTTACGGGAACCGTGTTTATTCCACCGAGTAATAAGACATCGGTAAGTTTTACCAACATAGTTCTCACCAACACCCAGGACAAGCTAGTATAAAACCGACCAAAGAAAGATTAAAACAGTGAAAGATATGCGTAAATGATGTAGGATACTTAAACCAGACAAGGAACAAGATATCGTTCTCATTAATAAATCAGATTATCATCACTACTTGGAGCGTTTGCTCGGTGATCAAACAAAGTTTCGTTTATGCAGTGATGATCCAACTTTCCGTAGTTTTTCTACGGTTTGAAATTATCTGAACACTCTACTTTGATACATGTTTTGTCAGCCATGATGCTAACGTATTTGCATTCGGAGTTCTAAATTTTGTCAATAACTGCCCAGATTGTCTGTATACCAAACATCTTAACACGTTAATTGAAAATTGTAGGAGAAGTATACTTTTTATACTTTTTACTAAGCCATTTGGGGTGTATGGGGTATATGGAGGGAGTACCACCCGGTGGCAACCATCAGCTGACCGCAGGGTGATGGACCCACTGATCTCCCGAAGTCACTCAACTCTCATGTCTGGCTCCAAGTAGCTGCATGTCCGCGGCAGCAGCCACACCCTGGTTACCCGCTTCAGCTGGCGGGCTAAACGACATGAGGGTAGCCAACAACTTGTTGTTGGTGATAGTGCACGTCTCGCACTAAGCGCACGAAGTCGGGAAGCGGCAGATTGGCGGAAGAATCTTTTTATAGACCAAAGGCAAGAAGGCGCAACCTGCAAGCGCATCGTGGTATGCTGAGGGCAGAAAGAGACGTTAAATTACCAGTGGCCAGCCACCGGTGGAAGGCAATGGCAAACCACCACCCTAAAATGCCAAGAAAATCATGTTTGATGCACAAAAGAATATCCAACACCAAAAGCGTGAAGAGGACTAGTAGGACTAGCACCTCGCTCGGTAGGACTATCCATGTTCAACAGGTGGACTCCGACCGTCATCCAGAGACTGTCAGAAATAAATACACACAAAGAATCGGTAGCTGGAATGTGAGGACATTGTACCAGCCCGGAAAACTACATAACTTCAAACAAGAAATGCATAGGCTAAATGTTAACATGCGGGGGCTATGTGAAACGAGGTGGTCAGGCGCTGGNTTTGATGCACAAAAGAATATCCAACACCAACAGCGTGAAGAGGACTAATAGGACTAGCACCTCGCTCGGTAGGACTATCCATGTTCGACAGGTGGACTCCGACCGTCATCCAGAGACTGTCAGAAATAAATACACACAAAGAATCGGTAGCTGGAATGTGAGGACATTGTACCAGCCCGGAAAACTACATAACTTCAAACAAGAAATGCATAGGCTAAATGTTAACATGCGGGGGCTATGTGAAACGAGGTGGTCAGGCTCTGGTAGTTTCACCATGGATGGATACAATGTCATATACTCAGGCGGAAGCAGGCATGAGAAGGGAGTAGGAGTTATATTAGACCCTGAACTCAGCAAGTGCCTCATAGGATATTGGACGCTATCAGAAAGAGTTACGCTCGTGAGAATCAAGGGCAAGCCCATTGACATGAGCATCATACAGCTATATGCTCCAACAGGAGAAAGTGATGATGAAGATATCGATCTATTCTATGAGCAACTAGATAAAGCCAAGAGGCAATGCAAATCACAGGACATTGTCGTAGTGATGGGCGACCTCAATGCAATAGTTGGCAGCGAAGAAATCCTCCAGGTGACAGGGAAGTTTGGACTTGGAGAGATGAATGAAAGAGGATAGCGATGGATCAGCTGGTGCAAAGCCAACAACCAGTGCATCACTAATACACTTTTCATGAATCACGCACGACGCAGATGGACATGGAAAGATCCAGGAAACAAAACAAGAAATCGAATTGACTACATCACGATAAACCATCGATTCCGGAATGCAGTAACGGATTCAAAGAGTTATCCTGGAGCTGACAGCGACAGCGACCACAACATCGTTGTCTGCACTATCAAACGTAAATTGCGTAGGCTAAAGCGTGCCACGCCGCATGCAAAACTTCAGTAGAACTTGCTTAGAGAAAGCGAAGAGATGAAAGAACGATATGCAGTTGAGGTTAAAAACCACTTTTAAGTCCTTGAGAGCTAAGACTCCAGCAAGTGGGCAGTCCTTCAAGAAGCCGTAGTGGAAATAGCAGAGAACGTAATACCTCCAATCGAGCGAGAAAGGAAGAAGAGATGGATGAAGCCCGAAATATTAGCATTGATGGGAGAACGACAAAAGGTACAATAAAGAGACTCAGATCAGTATCGGACGCTGAATCGCAAGATCAGGAGGATGTGCAGAGAGGCAAAAGAAGAATGGCTCAATAACCAATGTGCCGAAGTAGAACGATACAAAGACTCTGATTTTACATCGATGCACAAGAAAATCAACAAGCTAGTAGTAAAGCGATTATGCTGTGCAAGCCGTTGTATCAAGGGACGAGACGGATCTTTGTTGATGGAAAAGAGGAGCTCATGGAACGATGGGCAGAATATACAGAAGAGCTGTTTATGGACGACAGAGGTGGAAAACCAGATATCAAGAAACCTCTCGACGGTCCCATGATACTGAAAAGTGAAGTTCGAGCAGCCATTAGGAAGATAAAGAGAAACAAGATCACGGGACCAGATGGCATATGCATCGAAGCCATCCAAGCCCTAGAAGAATTTGGAGTAGAGAAGGTAACAGATATCCTCAACGAAATCCATGACAGCGACGAAATACCATCGGATATGTCAAAATCTATATTCACAGCCTTGCCTAAAAAACCAGGGACAACAGAATGTGAACTGCACAGAACCATCAGCCTCATAAGCCATATCACCAAGATCCTTATGAGAGTAATCATGGCAAGACCAGGCAGAGCAGCCAGACAAGAGATTAGCAAACATCAATTTGGATTCGTTCCAGACGCAAGCACACAGAATGCCATCTTCATTATGAGAATGCTTTCCGAAAGAGCGATAGAGATGCAACAAGACCTGTTTGTATGTTTTGTCGACTATAGTAAAGCATTCGACAAAGTGAGAGGAAGCAATGCTGGACATATTGCCATCTCTGGACATCGATGGGAAAGGTATTAGAATACTGGGGAATTTATACTGGGAACAGAGAGCAGGAGTACGAGTTAACAACGAGGTTGGAAGATACTGCCAGATAAGAAGAGGCGTTAGACAAGGATGTGTGCTATCCCCAGGTCTGTTTAATTTATCTAGTGAATACATTATGAGGGCCATTGAAGAAAAAGAAGGGTTCACTGTAGGTGGATACAACTGGAACAACATTCGATACGCTGACAATACTACCCTTATCGCAGATTCTCCAGAGAAGCTCCAGGACATTTTAAACACTGTTGTTGAAGAGAGTGCTGTCAAAGGTCTTAGCATTAATCAGAAGAAGACATTTTGTATTGCCATAAGCAAGAAGAATGAACAGGTCAACTGTGCCTTGGAGATCTCTGGACAAAGAATACAGCAAGTCAACAGGTTAAATTATCTCGGCAGCATGATTCAATCGGACGGCAGATGCGCTAACGAGATCAAACGAAGGATTGTCATGGCGAGGGAGACATTCCAGCGCATGTCGAAAGTGCTGAAGAGCTCTTCCATCCAAGTAGGAACCAAGATAACGATAATGAAGTGCTATGTTCTTCCTGTTCTGACATATGGTTGTGAAAGCTGGACAATTACACAAGAAATGGAGAAGCGATTAAACGCAGTTGAGGTGTGGATCTTGAGAAGAACATTGAGGATACCATGGACAGATCATATAAGTAACGTGGAAGTACTGCGAAGAGCCACCTACGCTAAAGTAGTCATGAAGACCATAAGGAAAAGGCAGCTATCGTTTTTCGGACATGTAGTGAGGAAAGAAGGCCTGGAGAACCTAGCAATAACCGGAAAAATTCAAGGGACGAAAGGGAGAGGAAGACCAAGAATAAAGTTTTTGAAGACCATAGCCGCAGTGACCAACACTACTAAGGAACAACTGTTGAGGAGAACGAGGGACAGGAAGCTGTGGAGAAGCATGATTCCCAACTTTCCGGAAGGACACGGCACCTAAAGAAGAAGAAGACTAAGCCATTTGTTGAAATTCAGAATTGTTTTCCCCAAACAGCTTAATCTTAGGAGAGCAATAAAATTAATGTCCTTAATTCCTGTATTTGGATCCAATAAACCACATATCGTCAGTCTCTGGCATAAAATTAACTTAAGTAACCACAAGATTTTAGTCACCAGTAACCAGTTTCGTCCAGTTCCCTGTATTGCATTGTTATCAGTGATGACAGATGTCTCCTGAGTAATTTTCGGAATAGCGATAAATCCTGGTGTGGCTGCCTTGTGTTCTACGCCTGCTAGTCCTTTGTAAAACCTTCTAATAGTTTTTGGAGCCTTTTTCTGCAAAGGAATCTTCCTTGTGACGGGCCCTTACGAGGCCTACCTTTTCCGCTTTTCACAGACGTGACATCATAATTTCGCAACCTATTTCAACATACATTAGGCTCAAGCCCAAAAATTTTTTATTCAAATTTTTACACGAATAATTCAAACTAAAGACTCAGGCCGGTGCGTCAAGAGCACGACATAACTCTACTTACGTAGATAACGGTCAACTGTGTTGGCTTTTAGTGGACCTTGACACAACGATACAGTAGTTAAAGCATAATACAATGATAGGTACAATTAGGTGTTAACCTAGGTACATTTTTTTGAAAGGAAACGGGGTTAATTTCCTGAAAAGAATTGTTTAGATCTAATGTTTGGGGGGGGGGGGGAAGCAGCTCCCAAGGATTGACGACCTTGTTTTGTTTGTTTGAAGAAATAACGGTCAATAACCAGTTCAATAGTCAGAATGAATTGGAGATTTTTTGTAGAAGTAGTAATAACGTCGACCGCTAAAGCTTCTGGTTTTATTTCTTGTCTTTTGTCAGAGAGCACAGGCTCCTTCTTAAGTTGGGAATGAGATAGTGAGCTTAATTGCCACGGTCTTTCGTAACCTATTCTGACCTTCGAGACATTGAATTTTTTGACACGTTCTTATTTCCTGATTAATCATCGTGTTTCCGTATTTTTTTTGTATATTTTTGTATTATTGAAGATGACGATGATTGCTGCAACAAGGAAATACTTTGCTTGGGCAAAACTTTCATGAACTTTTGCCCCGATCCAGAAACGAGGCCCAGATAGAAAGGTAAAAGAACACAGCCAAGAACAACAGCACAACAACAACAATAATAATACTTCACAATGGAAAATGTTTGTGGATAAGAAGACTATTCTTAATTGAAAAGGTACAGTTAACTTTTGTCATCATTGTGTACATTAAAACACGCATTAAGGTTAGAGCTTTTATTTGCAATGTGGAAAGGGCTGATTGTGTATTCCTATTCAGTTGCAAGCAATGAATGGTGCACACCCACGATTCAAGGTTGCAACTCATAGCATATGAATTGCATTTTTATTTCAGTACTTTCACAGAGAGGAAGAGAACAACCGAATATGTTTTATACTTATAACTGAAGTAAATTACCACATTTTTCTAAGGTTTAGATTTTAACAGTCGTAAATCCACTCAAACGATGTAAAGTGGAGAAAATGAAGTATAAGTTGCAAGTTGGTTAAAATCAAACTTTTTAGTCAAACATTCTTCGTGATCGTTTTGTAGGAATACACACCTCTCACTTGCCAAAGTTCAAATCAGTGATAAAAATAGTAATTCAAGTCGTAAAAAGTATTTAAGAAATTAATCTTTTCCTACAATTAGTACAAAGGTAATAGAACTATGGCAAGACCCAAGTCAGATGTAAAGTTAAAGAAAATTTTTATCCCAGCAGTGCCCATGTGCAACGTAGGAAATTTGTGTGGCCAAGTTACACGAAGTTTTGGAAATTGAAGTTAACAATTAAGTCGTCATAGTTAAACAGTAGCTATCACTGGCGATTCTACAAGGGTATAAACAAATCGGAACCTTGAAGTTTACTTTTTACTGCATATCTGTTATATCTGGTTACATGTCAGCAGTATGTCCTACAAATAAACCTATAATAAAAAGATTTTATGCCTCCTATAGTGGCCAACAAGAATTTTTGAAAATTATTCTTGTACACTTGCAGAAAAATAATATTTGATGCTTTACCCAAGATGTCATCAAAATAGTGCAGACATTCCAGAGTGATGAAAAACAGTGACACCATTTTACACCAACTGATTGGACCTATTTTACATAACTCATTTACAACAATCTAAATGGAATAACTACCAGGTACATGAGAAGTTCTAAGACATGTGTGAAATTTGCCAACTGGAAACATATTGCATCAGGCAATTTTCAAGCTATCAATGGGAACTAAAAGCTTAATAAACTTGCTAATTTAATTAAATTAGATTAAATAACTTTTTATTTTGCTCTTAAAATAAACCTATGACACTAGGCCAACAAGTTAATTCAAATTCAGCAATTTGAAATCAGCAGAATTTGACATTAAACCCAGTTCTTACATGAAATTCAATGAGTTTGAAAATACAGCCATATTTATTGCTAATTTATACAGAACTGTAGCAATCATTGATAACACAACATTATGTAATATTGTACTAAAAGCTCATTTTGCATTAAAAAGTTATAGAGACTTTTTCAGAGCATTATATTCAGCTTGCTTCTCTTTCACAGACAGTTCAGTGTTCTTGATAATCTTTAGTAGGAACCTTTCAGTAGGTTTTCCAGGATAGTCAGTTTTGTGGATCAGCCTTCTAGCAAACATGTACCACAATCAGGTTGCACTCCAGTGTGCTCTTGTAAGATAGGCATGGATGTTCTACTCATCCACTGCAGCCTGATAGCTGGATGTAGGACATTGCCTTTGGTATGCATGGGATTTCATATACACAAGGTATCATGCCAAGCACAGTGAAATATAATATATATATAGTATTAGTATTGCAGCTAAAATGGTTACTTTCTGTCAGTTTGCCCTTTATTCCACTGCACCATTTCTGGGTACATAAACAGTGCAGTTAAATAAAGGGCAAACTGACTGAAAGTAACCATTTTAGCTGCAAGAAGTGCTTAGAGGGAGAGGCAACCTGTGACTTAGACCTATGGAAAGTGCATTTGGAGGGTGAGGAAATTGAAGTTGTCCAGAAGTTTTGCTACCTTGGTGATACCCATGGAGCTGAGGGAGGAGCTGGTGCAAGTGCAACAGCAAGGGTTATCAGTGAATGGAGTAACTTCAGGGAGCTAATACCATTGTTAACCAGCAGAGCTCTACCATTACCTACCAAAGGTAGAGTCTACCAGGCATGTGTACATAGCACAATGATGTATGGCAGTGAAACTTGGCCAGTGAAAGCTGAAGATGTCAGCCCCATGGAGCAGAATGACATGAGTATGATAAGATGAATATGCAACGTAAGTCTAAAGGACAGGCTCAGTTCTAATGAACTCAGAAGGAGATTGCACCTGGATAGTATTGGCAGCTGAATACAAAATAGGAGGCTTCGTTGGTTTGGTCATGTGGAGAGAATGGACAAGAATGCTTGGGCAAGTAGATGCAGAACAATCAAGGTGATAGGAACCACTGGCAGAGGAAGACCATAGAAAACATGGAAGGAAGTGATAAGGATGGATCTGAAACAAAAAGGTGTCAACAGAGACCTGGTGAGGGATAGGATAACTTGGAAGTCAATTTCAAGAAAGCGTCCAACACATGGTAGCATGTAAAATGGATGTTAAACTGAATGTGATGATGATGATGATGATGATGATGATGATGNCAGCTGAATACAGAATAGGAGGCTTCGTTGGTTTGGTCATGTGGAGAGAATGGACAAGAATGCTTGGGCAAGTAGATGCAGAACAATCAAGGTGATAGGAACCACTGGCAGAGGAAGACCATAGAAAACATGGAAGGAAGTGATAAGGATGGATCTGAAACAAAAAGGTGTCAACAGAGACCTGGTGAGGGATAGGATAACTTGGAAGTCAATTTCAAGAAAGCAACCAACACATGGTAGCATGTAAAATGGATGTTAAACTGAATGTGATGATGATGATGATGATGATGATGATGATGATGATGATGATGATGATGATGATGATGATGAAACACTCAGAAAACTTTAGCCGAAGATGGAACTGGCTGATAAAATAACAATAATGGGACAATTCATACATGAACAATCCAATCCACAACACAAAGGACAACACAGCAAAAAATATAAGAATGAACTATCTGCAGAGAGAAAGAAAAATAATGATGAATGAAGGACAGAACTATGGTAAAGCATGATGAAAAATGTAAAATGATAGATGACTAAGAATAATGATTAAGATGATGATAATGACTAAGAATAAAGTAGATATCATGGATCATCAGTCAATTACCATGTCAACCATTTTGGGCATTAAAAATATATGTATATGTATATATGATGTATCACATACCCACTGGAAATCAAATGACAAGGCCCATGCACTTGATCACCATCATCAAGTTATGGAGAACTTGTCAACAAGCAGCTATGGAACGTTTTTAGTCCTTAAGGCCTATTCAGTGTCAGGACTTAAAAGCATTCTACTCTCCATATTGTATGTTTCATTATTGCATGTTGATGTACCTAAATGAACTGACTGATTTTTTGGATTTGGGCCCATCTGATTTTGGATGCAGAGCCTACTAATACTCAGCAATGTAGACTTCATATTTTCAGCATGACTACTGCCAGTAGCAATGTAAAAATTTTCTATCCTTTCAGTGTATTAACTCAAGTCATTCTGTTCTGAATTGAATTCATCTACTTTTAGTGGTAAACCTTAAAATTAGACCAATTATAATTAAAGCAAATTCTCTGAATATCAAAATATTCCTGATAATATGGTACCAAACATATCTGCATAATGGACCACAGATTGGTTAGAACAACTATGAGAGTGAAGTTTTCAGAGTCCAAAAAAGAAAGAAAGATATTATGCAAAGTTCAAACTTGCAAAGCTGT
The DNA here is from genome assembly GCA_003991215.1 of Morbakka virulenta. Taxonomy (NCBI): domain Eukaryota; kingdom Metazoa; phylum Cnidaria; class Cubozoa; order Carybdeida; family Carukiidae; genus Morbakka; species Morbakka virulenta. Next base: position 1,614,656 of record RDPX01000113.1, on the reverse strand, counting down.
GATGCCTAAATATCCAGAGGCCTTTCCAAAAAGGACAAGAGCAAGTGATTTCCATGTTTGTCAGTAGAGGTGGATCTGGAAACCCTATTCTAGCTCCAAGACATATTTTCAGCAATGACACAGCAGTATTATTGTGAAAACAGCAGATATTTATTTTGAAAATGTAGTAGCTTAGAAGCACTGTAAGAGAAGATAGGAAGATCGAAGAAGAAATTATAAAATCATTAGCAATGTAAAGGATAAGTTTTGATAGCATAAAGAATTTGAAAAACGAAGCAAAGACATCAAACTGTCTACTGAAAGGCTGTGCTTACATGTAGCAGTGACATATGCCTGTGAAACATGGTGAAAGAAATAGTGTGTGACAGAGAAAGAGAGAGAGAGAGAGAGAGAGAGAGAGAGAGAGAGAGAGAGAGAGAGAGAGAGGAAGTTGTGTACAATGAAAGGAAGTTGTGAAAATTCATCAAGTAATTCCAGAGGTAAATATGGAGGGTAGAAGTGGCTGTAAAAGGCTGAGGCAGGGGTTGATTGTTGATATTTTTGGATGGAGTAGTACCAGAGGATAAGTAGAAACAATGGGAATGACAAGGAGAGACAAAGATGCAGGTAATGGTGACAAATCTTAATATTGCAGAAGGCACATTGCGATGCTGATGCTGATGCTATGATAAACAGTAATGAAATTTTTCCCCTCTCTTGGCAAACACACCCCAATTGGATGAAACAAGAAATTCAAATAACTGAAATAAACAACCACCAAATAAAAAATTAGGTAGGAGCAACTTAAAAAATACATGATGGTCTGAAGTAGATAGAATGGTATTTTGACTCTCTTAGCACTCCTCCATTTAATTAGCAGTTACAACCAGATCCAGTTGATTTTGATCTTCATTGAAGATATTGGCTGTGGACTTCTTACCACTGACTCATTCATGATTGCCATTGGTATCTCACTTGGACCCAGCAAATCTCCAATTGGTTTCCACAATAGCACTACTTGCACTTACCAAAACAAAGACTGCACCAGTAAACCATACACCATCTGCAACATTATTGTGCTTCTGTTAAGAGCTCAGAATGCACCAATCTGGCATGGTGAATTCATCAAACTTGAAGTACCTTTGGAGGTTGGTGAAGCTGACATACCCATAGAGTCCAGGTTGCAAAAAAACTCCTATGGAGGCATCTGCCCTGCACTAACCATCACCAGAACAGTGGCCAGTATGGCAAGGATTCAAAACCTGGCTGGTCTACTTATAGTTTTGAAGAAAAATGATTACTTTGCAGGAGCTTTTCTGCCACTTCCTTGCCAGGAACACCCATCCCATGAGCAGAAGCCTCCCCAAATCCACCACATCAACATTGACCAGGATCAGCATTTCCTGGCTGATGACCACACTAGCTTCTCCTACCTTAATTGGGAATACCAATCTTTCAACTTTTATTTAAAGGTTACAATGGTGGTTTTGACCCTGTATGTGGATGGTGAACATGGGTAATGTTAAACCACCACAATGGGAAAGAAGGATACCACATTACTCCTGGACAAGCTTCATGAGTTCCTACATAAGTTTGATGAGCTTGAAACACTTGATGTTTTAGCCAGCCAGAGGGGCTTCGTATTGTTTCAGAGTGTCTCAATCCTCCTTTTCTTGTCAAGAAGCCCTCTGGAGGTGAAAACTTGGTTACACCCTTCAGCAAACTTGCAGGATGCTCAAATATTTAACCCACACTAACATCAACACAACTCTTAGTGGATGTGTGACATCAATGCAACTCTGAGAACCATTGGTCAATGAAAGTACTTGATCAAACTTGACAGAGCCTTTTACCAAATTCCCCTGCATAGGAATCAAAGAAATTCTGTGGCATTACAACACCATTTCAAGACCTATGTCTCTTCAATAGAGGTGTTAAGAGTGTGTCTGGTTCCAAAGCTGCCCTTGAAGAGCTTCTATCACATGTACTTGGTGACTTAATACAAGAAGATGTTGCTGGAAAGATAGCCAGCTATCTTTATTGTGAATGCACCACTAAAGAAGAGCTTCTACCTAACTGGAGACAGAACCTTGCAAACTCTCAAGCTGCAGACCTTGCTTTTTTAGCCAAGAAGACAGTGATCCCCCCCTCAAAAGTACTACCATTCTTGGTTGGACTTGATCCAGGGAGTTGGTCTCTAGAGAGAAAATTGCATCCTTGCCAAAATGCAGTTGCCCTACCACCACCAAGGGCCTTTGATCATTTATTGGGACTTCCAAATTCCTTGGCAGAGTTATTCCCAACTGGTCTGACTTTCTCATATCATTAGAGTTACTCATAGCTGACAAACCATAAGAAGACAAAATAACATGGACAGAGTTAACAGAAGAGGTGTTCTCAGCAGCACTTGCACAGGCACAAATACATCACTACCCCAAAACCTAATGACCAATTATGGCTCATCACTGATGGTGCTGTTAAGTTACTTGGCAATAGTTTTACATTATTTGCCTTCCAAACCAACATACCCCACATCCCTGGTTATTTTAGTGAAGAACTAAGACAATGTCAAAGCAAGTGAATACTGTGTAAGATGGAGGTACGCAGCATCACAGCTTCCTAAAAACACTTAAGACTATACATCGTCCATCATCCAATCAACAAGATAAGCAAACTCATAGACAGCAAACCTTGCATCCAGATATATGAAAAGCTCCTGAAAGGTCAATTCTCACACAGCAGTCAACTCTAAACATTCTTGTCTACTGCTAGTTGTTCTGCAGTCCACATTGAACACTTGCTTGGAGTATCCAAAATCCCCACTGACTTTGCTAGATGTAATGCTGCCGATTGCCTTAACATAACCTATCAGATCTGTAGTTTTGTTAATGATCTTCAAACTGTTACTATTAACACAATCTCCATACACAATATTATAAGGAGCACTTCAAAAATGCCATTGATCACCCAATCAATATATTTGCCAACCCAAAATGAATGACCAGACCTTTACTGTCACCACTCCTACCTTTTATAACCCCCCCCCCATCCAAGTAGCTAACCAACACGAATGCCATTAGGGATTACTTAAACTGCTGCACCTTAGCAAAAGATGGGATGTTCATTGTACCACACCATTAACCATTCACCCCCATCAACGAGAGCATAGTATTGTCCAGAAGTGTTTTAGTAGCCTTGCTTATAGCCTTTCATATTCAACTTGACCAAAATCCGCAGAAAGTCTTCTGTTGTTACTTTTATGCTGTGGACCTAAATTCAGTATTGGCACAGCTCAACGATAACAGCCACATCTGCTTTCCCTTTTAAAGGATTCCACTGTCACAGCCACCAGCACATTCTGCTGACCCTCCTCCCATTGTTGTTCACTCATTTGCCACAGATGTACTTTTGCGAAATAGGCAATTTATCCTGGTAGTATGTGAAAATGTTACATCTGATTTAGCTACTTATATAACTTATACTGAAGACCATGCATCTCTCTTTGATGGTCAACTTAAACTCTGTGTCAAACTATGCCCGCCTGACTGTCATACTGCCATCATCCGAACTGCTCCTTTACCCAAATTTGTAAAGCTTATAAGCTTTACATTGTCCTTGTCCTAAGGGATTTGATAAGTGATTTGATAAGGACCTTGTCCTAAATAAATTTAGGGCAAGGTCCTTATCAAACATCGCATCTCACTTGACATCAGCAGGATTAAAAACATCAACAAGAATCCAGTCACAAAAAAGACCATTCAGGAACTTCAGAATGAGCTTCTTTGACATAATCCTGACCAACCCACAGTTACTCAGGCTTCATTAGCTATCACAGTTGCCCATTTAAACACCTGAATTTGCCACCTTGGTCTTTACTCTAAGGAAATATGGGCTCAACATGATCAATTCATCAATAGACAGCTACCACTGGATGATCATCAAATGATATAGACACAACACCACCATTGCTTAGTCACCACTCAGCTCAATAATCAACAGTTCACGGCTTCAACACTAGCCCTATTCCAGAGGGTACCTTGGTGTACCTGGAAAATGAAAAACTTAAGTCCCAGTCATGACCTCACTACCATGTTGTAGAGTTGGACAACCCTTAGTACCAAATCCTAAAACTGTATCGGCAACCAACTATGCAACATCACATACAAGGTCCACCTCTTTTCTGTACTTCATCATTACCAGGATCACAAGATCACAGTGCAATATATGATGTACAAGACGAGGACCATAGCACAGATTTTGAGTCCCCATGCAACAACCAGACGTTGCCTTCCTTCCTGTGTATCATCAAGAAGTTGTCTCCCAGCTCAAACATCAACCCCTCGCCAATCTTTAATCTTAGCTTCTTGCTGCAATGATGCCACATATTAATGACAAAGGTGTTTGAGATTGTCCACCTGAACTAACAACATCAGACGTACCACCAACAGAAGTAGTCTGAGAGATAAACAAAGTCATTTGCTGATGGGGCAGAAACAAGTTAAAAGCAGATGGAAGTAATATACTGAGCTGTACAAGAAAGTCGACAACCTAGAAGGGACATTTGAAGACCAACTATATGAAAACAAATTCCACCCACAGTAGAAAGTGAATTGCAGTCCCACAATCAAAGAAATTTTACTGGGAACATCCCCAGATTCAGATGAGGTGGCAATAGATTGATGCAAGAGGTAGGAGAAGATGCAATTTCACTTCTATCAGTTCTCTGTTACAAGATTTGAGTCTGATAAAACCTTGCCTAAAGGATGGAAAAAATTTAAATATTTACCTTTATCACAGCTGGGAGATGTAACAGAATGCCCAGACAGCCAAACTATTGCTCTGATATCATATAGTAGTAAGATGCTTCTCAAAATAATCCAACATTTTATAGAAGAAACTTTTCAAAGACAACTCCCATAAGAACAGGCTTGGTTCAGATGGAGCAGAGGCACTAGAGACCATATTGCCAATTTGACGTGAATAGGAAAAAAGTAAAAGGAATTCCAGAAAAGTTTTACCTTTGCTCCTTGGATTACAGCAAAACATTTGGCTGTGTACAGCACATTCGTTTATGGCTCACATTATGGGAACTAGAAAGTTCAGAACATTTGATTGCACTCCTTCGTGAATTGAATAGTGATCAGGAGGCTGTCTTTTACACTGATTAGATGCAATATAACAAATCTCAGATACACGGAGAAGACTACTCTAATGGGCGAAGAGGAAGGGGAACTGAAACAGGCAATTAATGATGTAGAGGAAGCGACCAAATCCGCTGGGCTGAAGTTGAACATTAAGGAAACAAACGTAATGATAAGTGAGAATACAAATGAATTCAAGCTAGGAGGTGGAGAGAGAATCATAATAGTAGATCAATATGACTTCCTGGAATCAAGGATAGATGTGAAATGGAATAGCCAAAGTGAGATATGTAAGAGATTGGAAGAACTCTACTTAAGTCACTGTCTTAACTCTTCTGTTGATAAATAAAAAAAATGCTAAAATTGTTAAAATCCTAAAATTGTTAATAGCTTATTAGTAGATAACTTTTGTTTAGAATACCTAAAAACAAGCAAAAAGCGTAGGTGATTCATTTTTACTTCTTATTATCCACACCTATCACTGACTTAATATTTGTTTCCCTTAAGAAGAATGACCTTAATGACTGTGACAATTACTGACCAATGAGCCTCCTATTCCTAACGAGTCACGTCTGTAAATTGTTTATCAGTATAATTGATGTTGAAAAATCAGTAGACGTATGGGTATAAAAATGCATAGAAATAGCACATTCTTGTACATCTTCAGAATGTACAGATTCTAAAATTCTGTTTGTGTTCTTGGGTTCATTTCTTAGAAGGAGCATAGCCACGTGACCAAAATTTTCAATGAAAGAGATCTCTGATTCATCTGACAACATCTTTTCTTGTTGCCATTTTTGAACTGGACTTTATAGGGTTTTTATAACTGTTTTAAAATTAAACTGAATGAAATACGAAGTATGCATGCTATAATCAATAATAATTAAAAATTAACTGAATTATCACATCTGTATTTGTTTAAATATTTTAAAACTCTTAAGTACTAAAAATTAAACTAAATGAAATACAAAGTATGAATATATGCTATATTTATTAATAATTAATCCTTAACCTAATTCACCGTCATTTGTATTTGTTCAAACAGATTTTTTAAACTATTAATTACTAAAGATAAAACTGAATTAAATACAGAGTATGCATGCTATAATCATTAATAATTAAAAATTAACTAAATTATCACAACTGTATTTTGTTTAAATATTTTAAAACTCTTAAGTACTAAAAATTAAACTAAATGAAATACAAAGTATGAATATATGCTATATTTATCAATAATTAAACCTTAACCTAATTCACCGTCATTTGTATTTGTTCAAACAGATTTTTTAAACTATTAATTACTAAGGATAAAACTGAATTAAATACAGAGTATGCATGCTTTAATTATTAATAATTTAAAATGAACCTAATTCACAGGAATAAATATATTCATCTGAAAAGGTTTTTTTAAGTATTAATTATTAAAAATTCGAATGAATAAAACACAAGGCAGTCATGCTATAAACACAGCATTGTATACCTTCTTGGGAAATCTAGTACTTTTAAAAACATGTCAGATTGTTTCTGAAATTTTCAACATTGTTATTGTTTCAGAATATTTAGGTAAAACAAACAGCCTTTTGATTAAAAGATGTCTTTATATTATTTTCTTCACTTAAGCATATACTTCTTTTTTTACATTATTTTGGGTAAATTTAAGGAAGTTGGCCCTTCATTTGTATTCAATGTTACAGGTACAGCAATTCATTTTTAGTAGCAAAGCAGTTTACTTAGAGATGGATCATAGATCAAGTCCAGAGTTTGTTACAAAGCAATTAGATTATTTCGGTATTCACAACTTAACAAATATCGTTGAACTATATAATTTCAATGTGTATGTATGTATGTATGTATGTATGTATGTACGTATGTACGTATCTTAAATATCAAGGGGCAAGCACAAGTACCCGACACTGAGGTTCTTGTAAAAGTATGCTGCTCTAGTATTAAGACTCGTGCAATCAGAACTGCCAAAATTTAAGGACGTGGGGCCTCCATTTGTTCTTCATGTTACAGGTACACGAATGCATTTTTAGTAAGAAAGCAGTTTACTTAGAGATGGGTCATAGATCAAGTCCTGGCTTTGTTACAAGGCAATTAGATTATTTCAGTATTCACAAATTTCCTTGAACTATATAATTTCAAACATATGAAAAGTCAGGAAAGTAGGGTAGTAATCAGTAAAGAATTTTAGTGAAAACTACTTCTTAGCGCAAAAAAGAGAAATCGCGTCAGCTCTCTAGGGTCAGTAACAGTTTTCCGTTTTGTGCGAAAATTCATTAAATATTGTGAGAAAACTCCTTTGGGAAATCAGTTTTTATAGAATACAGGAAAATATTAGGATATTGTTGCATCCCATATGTTACATCCGGAAAAGAACCTTGCCCCATAATATTCTTAATTATCAAAATGTTCTCCTACGGAAAACAATAGCACTTATTTTAGATTCTGCACGACATTAAATTCTATGAAATGCAGCATACCTGCCCTATTTCCGGTTTGATTTAGAGTGTTTTTAATTGGTATTTACGGTTGTTTTTTTCATGGGTATTATTAAGGTGTTACATCTAAAAGACATTTAAATTGCAACTGCCTAAGACGAAGAACCTCTATTGTTGATAGATATAAAGCCATTACTATGATTTAATTGCAAAATAATACAGTGCCTTGGAAAACAGAAATATGTCTAGTTTTGTCATCTTTACTTGACATATGCTGAACAAATATAATGGCTCCGAAGCGGGATTGTTTACAGAATCACATGTCCACGCTGTCCTGCGTGCTTTGTTGGTCAATCCGACCGACATATGCAAACCCGCATCAAAGAACATTCCAAAAGTTCGGGCCCAGTAAGAGACCACATGTTACAGTGGGGAGCAAATCTGGGGAATAAAGACGTGGACATCCTCCAACAGACATTCCGTGGAGGTAAAGATAGTAAAACTAAATTTTGTTATTTTATCTTATACAGATAAAATGTAGAAGATGCGTGTCAATACACGAAATTAATAAAAAAAACAACCAAACCTTTCGTTGACTCCAGCTTTTGAATATAATACAAAATATTTACTTACAGAAATTGCAAACAACTTGATTAACGCTAAAATTTTAAACAGGTGCAGGTTTTAAATTGCCGTACGCTTCACATGTTTAGATTTAGCCAAAGGTATGAAACAGGGGGGTTTTCAGCAAAAAATCATAAAGTAATGAGCCTTTCACCACAAAGCACTTAGTAACAAATATTGTAATATGTTAAAGAAAAGAATTAGACAGATTCAAAACGAGATATCGTGATAGTAACTCCAGCTGGGCCTATGGATTTCGTGCAACAGTTTTATAGTTCTAAAGGATGCAAAGAAGCAAAGTATATTTGAAAAAAGTTAAGCCCACGTTTCTTTTGAGTGCAGAATTTCACATTGAAAAGGAATTGCCCTATTAGATTAAGCGTATCATTGATATGTAACCAGTCAACTCTGTTACAGTCGACTATCAATATAACAACAGTGCCTTACTGCGGCGAATTCTTTGTTTCTAACCTGTAAAATAGAAATTCTCTTACCCGGGAAGCAGGTTTTTCTTAAGGATGAACCAAGTTTACTATCCACAAGCAGGACAAGACATTACCATGGTGTAATGGTAATATTTCCAAAAATAAAAGCACAAATACAGGACTACCGGGTTGACAACTCGAATTTTTATGCCAGCCATTGGAAACCATTCCGGTTTCCCATGCTTCGGTTTCCCGGTCACATAACATAAACATGATTCCTCACCAGGAACGGATAGCTCGATTTCGAGCAGTCGTTACCCTCTTCACCAGCTCTCTCCAGATGTTCCGTTCTTGAGCAACTCTCGTTGCTCTCCCATAGTCAATCCACAAAGGTCTTTGATTTAATCGCTCAGTCTAGTTATTGGTCTGCCTTTGTCTCTCTTCGCAATAATCATGCCCGTAACTAGAGGTTTTTCTAGACTGTCATACCGCAAGATTTGACCCATGAAGAAAAGCTGGCGTGCTTGTATTGTGTTTAACAAACGATCTTCGCAATTGATCTTTTGCAATACCGATTTATTAGTTACCCTCTGTACATCTGTGCCATTGATATAAAGAATTCTCCGNTGAGCAACTCTCGTTGCTCTCCCATAGTCAATCCACAAAGGTCTTTGATTTAATCGCTCAGTCTAGTTATTGGTCTGCCTTTGCCTCTCTTCGCAATAATCATGCCCGTAACTAGAGGTTTTTCTAGACTGTCATACCGCAAGATTTGACCCATGAAGAAAAGCTGGCGTGCTTGTATTGTGTTTAACAAACGATCTTCGCAATTGATCTTTTGCAATACCGATTTATTAGTTACCCTCTGTACATCTGTGCCATTGATATAAAGAATTCTCCGATAACACCACAGTTCAAATCTTTCCAGCTGTTTTCTGTCTGATGTCTTCAGGACCCAAGATTCTGACCCATAAGTTGCTATCGAAAACACAAGAGAAATTAGGAGTCTTTTCTTCGTCTTAAGCGATATATTTCTTTTCTTCCAGATGCAAGTGAGAGGAATCGCAGCATTTGCAACTACTATTCTTTTTTTGATTTCCTTGCAATCATCATATTTGTTTGAGAATGTTGCCCCCAGGTATATTTAGTATAGTTGACATTTTCGACTGTTTCATTGTTGATGGCGATATGGGAGTCATCAGCATGATTGAGGACTTTACAGATTTTCATGACCTTTGTTTTCTTTACGTTTGCAAACAGTCCACTAGCTTTGCTTTCCTTTTTCACACGGTCCATCAGTTCGTGCAGTTCAGTCATACTTGCGGCAATCAGGACAACATCGTCAGCGTTGGGATCTTAGGCTCGACACTTTGTGCCCTGCGACGTCTATTCCTCCTTCAAATCTAAGTTGTGCTTTCCTCATGATTGACTCCGAGTAGAAATTAAACAAATGACAGGATACAGCCTTGTCTGACGCCTTGTTGGATTTTAATCCATTCCGTTGATCCATAGTTTGTTCTTACAGTAGGTCTCTGTTGGTCATACATGGATTTCAGTAGTAATATATGAACAGGAAATACCACATCACGCATGTCATTCCATAATATATCATGAGCAACCGTGTCAAAAGCCTTAAAGTAATCGATGAAGCACAAATACAAATCTTTGCCTGTTCCCTATACTTCCCAATAACCATGTTTATGTTGAAGATTTGATTCAATGTGCCTTTTTCTGGTCTGAATCCACATTGTTCTTCCGCAATCTCTTCATTTAGTTTGGTGTTCATTAGGTTATTGATTACAGGTCTTTAATTTCTACGGGAAAATCACACATATGGAAATCCCCTGGCTTTGACCAGAACTCTGACTAAATTACCTCACTGAAATATATGAATCATTAACCGTATGTTTTACAAGTATAATGTAATACCCTGCAACGACATCTGATTGGTTAGCTGAAGAAATAACTTTCGTTCTTCCATAGTCTTAAGATACTAAGAATCCGACGAATTATCGACAAATTAAAAAAGCTTTCTTAATGATTAACAATCATACAAGACATAAAGGCATTCGGTGTAGATGTATGGGACTATAAAGAAAAAAACCCTTCGAATCACAAATTTTATCAACATTGTTACGCTGCCTTTTTGACTAAACTCGATTAGCACTCATTCTACTGGTCAATTTTAATGACGTATGGCCTACTTACCCGGCATCACACCGGCACTTAAACTCGTAATGAATTGCAAACAGTAAGACAAGTAAGACAACCTTTGTAGATTAAGGTGCAATGTTTTCTAAAGTGAAAATTGCTTTGGGTGGAGTAGCACGATATCATTTTGAAATCTGCCCGGGTAATTTGATTTTCGCATTAGTGGAAACTAGGCCTATCCAGAATAGTTTGAGGTTTATAGGGCAGTTTTTTGGGGCCATGCTTAACAGAATTTTTTAAACCTAGAAAATTTATGCCGAATAACGTCTGTTACATCGCTAGGGTATCCATTACTCAACAGAATGTGGCTAAATTTACCTATTTCGTCTTGAAAATTGGCAGGAGATCAAATACACAATGAAGCAAAGTTCTTATGATTATTTTTAATTGTTTACAAGTGAATGGGTCTCACTACACATATTGTCTAATAATAGTTCTCTTTTGAAACATACTAGTTTTGAAACAGGTGAATTTATTTTACTTATAAAGATTTGGAAAAATGGTAACCAAGCACCTTTTCTTTTTGAGAGGTTAACACTAAGGATCCTTGAAGATAGTTAAGGTTAATAATCAATTTAGTGCTGTCTTATTAATATTTTAATATAGCAAAGCTGTTATCGGCAAATCAACAATACATTTGAATTTGAATCTACATTTTTGTGGATTCAAGTGTTTGCTTGTTTTTCTTTAATAGCCTACAAATATATTAGCCAAAGCTGAGCCCATTGGTGGGCCCATACTACACCGTCAATTTATTGGTATATGACATTTTTGAAACCTAACTTTAGTTGACTTCATCGTTGAATTCATTTCCAAAAAAAAACTTTCCTAGGGTAGAGTCAACATCAGAATAACCATCTATGAATATTTGAGGAAGACAAGGAGTCAGCTTTTTATTGAGTGACATCAGTCTAATCTTTGCTGCATTATTCCAGCCACTTCTTTCCCCATTCTCTGATAACCTGATGGTCAGATTCCAAATCTTATTTAAGTTTGACTTCTTGCTGAGTTGGCTTGTGGTCAATGCCAGAACAGAAGGTAATGTCATCAACATAGATGTTAATGGAGTGAAGCAAGTTACCAGTAAAACCAGTGATGTGAAGGAGGAAGAGAATTGAACCAATAATAGAACCTTGAGGAACGCCAGCATTAATGGAATGTTTGTCAGATATAATTCTTGCCGGTGTGACGTGTATTGATGTCTGAGAGAAAAAAATGAATGATACTAAAGACTCTTACCCAAACACCATAGCCACATTACTTATATAGCAAGCCAGCATGCCACACCCTAAATAGCTGGAATATATACAGGATCATAGCATGTCTTTCATCAGACTATACATATATAATATGCAGAACTATAGCTTGCTTTCCATTCGTTAACCTATAGATACTTTCCGTGATTGCCGGCAAAAGGTCACCGTTGGAGCAAGATCCTGTAAACACTCACTGAACATGAACAAAAACCCCCAGGTTCTGCAAGAATTCCATCAGTGCATTGTAGATACGTCGCTCAAAGACTTTACTAATGCCAGAAAGAAGAAAGCGAAACACCATTTTTAATTTTCTAAAAATCTAAACGTCCAGGTTTTTTGGAAGAAGTACCTACGTTTAGCATAGGAAATCACCCGATTACATGCATTTCTAGTCCATCTGAAAGAATCCTGAGTTTCATAAGTTTTACCAAGTTAAAATGAAAATGATTGCTATAACCATTGGCAGACGAAAAATGAGCATTGAACAATGGGAAAGAATAAAGTATGACTTTCTAACTACCACGCTAACCTGAGTACATTCTTTAAATTGACTTGCAGCAGCAGCAGTAGCTGATTTGCTGAAGACTGAATCCCATAGATAATCACCAAGAAATAGTCGAAATGCATCCCAGTCAGCCTGACCAGATTAAAGAGTTTTACTTAGATGTAGTTTGCCAACAAGATTTGAAACAGTGTCTTTTATCTGCTCAGTGACAACAGCATGATCAAATGACGCCTTATAATACTTAAGAACAAAAGTGAAAATGAAATCTTAAAAAGGAGATTCTGTAGCATATGACACAGGAAATCTTGTGTGAAAATTTTCAATCTGTACAAAATGTTTGGCAAGAGCGAAGTTATAAGGAAGTTCTCGAGGGTTGTTAGTCCTATTAGAATGAGTCAACCAGGTGAGTTGCCCCAGATGATATCTCGATAAAAATACTGGTGATGATTTCATCTAAAGTTAGTGACTAAATTCATTATCAGTGGACTTGTTAAACGTTCGTAAAGAAGCAACATAAATGGGACCAGAACATTTGGTGAAATGCCAAAACGTATCTATTCCTTGCGACCTTGCATGAACGTGTTTGTTTTATTACGATTGTTGACCTGCCATTGTAAAAATGTTGTTTTTTCTGACCTTTTCATTTTTAACCATGCACTCCTCCTTTTATAAATATGAAAAATTTGTTTATTAATTTAAGCCAGTTTATAGTTTTCGATACTGTATTGTATACCATCATATAGTCTCTTAACATTTTATCTTACATTTGTATGTTAACATTAGGGAGGGAGATATGCGTGCAACAATAGGCTGCTTTCTGATACAAGAATATGAAAATGCGGCTAGTAAAGCTCTTGCATTAGAATGTTTAATGTCATATCGGATGAAAGGCATAACCTTGTTGTCGTAATCGTCTTGCAGATTTTAGTCTGATAATGAATATGTAGTTTTTGCATTATAATAAACCAGAAAAGAAGTGTTAGTAATGGTGATGATACACCAGTAGTTTTCGCTTTTGTTCAAAACTATTTTAAAAGTATGAGCGATGAAAAGGGGCCTTTTTTAATTTAAATATCACGGAATTATTGGATATCTATTTTTTTTGAAAGGTTATTATTTATTGTTTTTCGTCTGTTATAGGATGGATTTAAATTTTAGTTCACAAGATGACAGCTATAATAGCGACGAAAATTACAGCTATAATAGCGATGAAAATGACGACTTTGTTTTGGGAAATACACCTTCAAATGGAAAAAAGGGCAATGATAAAACTAGTCACGATACTGGTTTGGAGATATCACTGGAGGAAGAGGCTTCTGATGGCAGAGATAGCAATTATGAGGTAACATGTCCTAATTACAATGTAAAAGTTCAACACGAAGATGCAGTTACGAAGCTCCAAGAGCTTGGAGTAAGTAGCGAAGAAGACTGGGACGCAGAGTGCGATGATAACACACAGGGCTTTGTACTCGCATCAGAAGAATGCCATGATCCACATACAGATCCAGCATATGATGACCATATCCATGATTATCAGCATGAAAATGAAATGGACGTAATGGTTGAGACTAAACCTGAGAAAACTGAAAATACTGAAAATCGAGGTGCTAAACAGGCTAGACCGACTGACCCACCGATACCGCTGGTTCGTAAAGAGATGTCAAAAAGAGATTGGCTTCGTGAAATAGAGGATCTTTACTTTGATGAGAAAGAGGATTTACTCCAAAAGACATTGGAATCTGCGTACGATAGTTACCACGACCCATATGATTTAGTACTTTACTTTGCAACAAACGCATATTTTGACGTGTGCTGCAAACGGTCATCCATAGCAAAGATAGCTTTAACATGCTTCAACGGCCGGTTAAGGTCTAAGGTAACACTTAACATACTCCACAGTATTATATTTGAATTTTTTTTTCAACATTATAAACAGGTATTATCGCAATTATATGAACTTGTACCTCCTTGCATAATATCTTTCTGTCTTTGTTGTTTCTTTCTTCTTTCGTTCTTTCATTCATTTTATCTATCTATCTATCTATCTATCTATCTATCTATCCATCTGTGTATCTTTCTATCTGTGTATCTTTCCATCTGTCTATCTGTCGATGTATGTATGTATATATATATATATAAATGTTTGTATGTTTGTATGCATGTATGTATGCATGTATGTGTATGTGCGTACTTATGTACGTATCTTAAATTTAAAGTGGCAAGTACAAGTACCTGACACTGAGGTTTTTGTTTCTTGTAAGAGCATGTTGCTCTAGTGTTAAGACACTTGCAATCACAACTCCTATGCATTGGGTGGGCCACGTGGTTCGAATGAAAGATTTTAGGCTGCTGAAACAACGTTTTACGGGGAGCTGGAAAACAGCAAGAACCGTCAATGTAAGCCTAGAAAAAGGTACAATGATTTTGCAAGGAAATATTTGCAAGACCCGGAAATCAATATTGACAAGTGGGAAAAGCTTACACTGCTGAGACTAGGGTGCCGGAAGCTTGTAAGTGAGAGATGTGATTCTCTGGAAGAAAGAAAGCAGGATCACAGCAATCTGAAACGAGAGCTTCATCAAGGTTTAGCTAGTGGCCTTGACCATGACACACAAAGCTGGAAATGCGACACATGTGAGCGAGTGCTTTTGTCAAACGCTGGCTATGTGAACTGGAAAGATGCAGCAATCATCATCATGTATGTATGTATGTATGTATGTATGTATGTATGTATGTATGTATGTATATATGTATGAATATTTGTATATGTGTCTGTATGCAGTTATCCAAATTTATTTGCCAGTACAGTACAACTTTTAGTTATATGGTATTGTTATTCATGTTATGCATCAGGTGTATTACGGTTACTACATCTAGGAAGGTATTTCTGTCATCCACAAGATCGTCTTAGAACCAGGTTGTCAAACGTCTTTCTATTCTATAGGCGTCTTAACGGGACACATCGAAGCTTTGGAGCTTTCTCCCTCCGCTCACCCTGCTTTTTGGATAAATTGATTTTTCTTCATTTGGATACTCTGTTAACTAACAACATCTTTTTCTGCCCCGTTAATAATGTCCCTCTATGAACTCCTGGCCACTCCCGAGTGATGAAATCTGAACCTAATGATCGCAATAAAATTAAAGCAATTAATGCGTGGGCTGTACCAATCATTAGGTGTGGTGCAGGGATAATGAAATGAAAGAAAGATGAAAAGACTGGGCTTGACAGGAAGACCAGCAAACGTATGACCAGGCACAAAGGCCTAAACACAAACAGTGATGTTGATAGACTTTATGTTAAAGGAAATGACGGTGACAGAAGATTGTTGGGAGTTAAATCGTCTGTACGAGCTGAGGAAAATAGCCTTGCTTGGTACATTAAGAAAAACATGGAGGAAATGATGTCAGCAGTAATAGTGAATGGTGATCTGAATACTGAAAAGGCTATTGACGCTAAGCAGGAAAAAGAGAACAGAAAGAAAAATTGAAAAGTGGCATGAAGAATAAAAGTTTGCATGGAAAACTGATAAGGGAAAATCAACATATCAATTGGGAAGAATCCTGGAAGTGGTTAAAGAAAGGAGACCTTAAAGCAACAGCTGAGGCCTTGATATGTAGTGCGCAGGAACAATCAATAAGAACTATCTATAGTAAGCACCACATAGACAAATCCATTGCATCTCCACTCTGTAGAATAGAGTGTGAGCCATGTAGTTAGTGGATGTAGCAAGTTGGCCCAGCGTGAATATAAGAGGAGACACGATAACGTGACAAGGTATATACATTGGGTGCTAAGCAGGTTAGGAAAAGTAGAGAGAGCTGACGAGTGGTATAACCATAAACCATATGGAGTTGCTGAAAATGAAAAATTTGAGATCTTGTGGGATTTGAATATCCAGTGTGACCGAGGCATTGAAGCCAGAAGGCCTGATATCGTGTTTATTAACAGAGCAGAAAGGAGTGCCCAGATCATAGATATTGCAATTCCTGTCAACTGGAGGGTGCATGAAAAGGAAATCGAAAAGATGGGAAAATATCAAATGTTAAAGGACGAAATCAGTAGACTCTGGGGTCTGAAAAAAGTAACCATCATTCCTGTTGTAATTGGTGCATTATGTCTTGTCTCATTAAAATGTAAGAAACATTTTGAGAAACTGCAAGGGAACATCAGAATAGAGGTAATCCACAAAACAGCCTTACTGTGTACAGCACGTGTCCTCAGAAAAGTGGTATCTTTCTGAAATAAAGGAGGGAGAACCCGTGAAACCTTTGATAACTAGTTGTTATCTGCTTTTAGGGGAATTCCGAGGTAAGATAAACCGTGATAAAGGAATCGAATATAATAATAATAATGATAATAATGATGATGATAATAAAAAAAAAAAAAAAAAAAAAAAATAATAATAATAATAATAATAATAATAATAATAATCCGT
>RDPX01000113.1:1580362-1591603 GCA_003991215.1 Morbakka virulenta | reverse complement strand
ACTATTATGGGACATGAACATCCAGTGTGACAATGTCATCGAGGCACGACGACCAGACCTCGTAATTATTGATAAAGTTGACAAATCTGCGATCGTCATCGATGTTGCCATCCCCGGAGACACCAGGATAAGTGAAAAGGAACAGGAAAAGATTGACAAGTATCAGGAAATTAAAAGAGAAATCCAAAGACTTTGGAATCTGAAAAAAGTTAGCGTTGTACCTGTTGTCTTGGGGGTTCTTGGGAGTGTGACGAAAAATTTTACCAAATACATGGAAAAGATTGGGATTGAGATCAACATTGCCGAAGTCCAGAAAACAACACTATTAGGAACAGCTAGGATTCTGCGAAAGGTATTAGAGCACTGAAAGGGAAAGACTATGATGAGAGACCTTTTGGTTACTGGTTGTAACCGGCTCTCTCGCACACAGAACGGCTTAAGATCAGCCAGTGCATTAGTTGCAAATTGAAGATAATAATAATAATAATTGTTCGGGAAGAATTAGGGGGGAAATAGACAGTTTGGCCCCTACAGTTCAAATATTTAATAGTGAAATCAAAATGGAAATTGGTATTAAAAATGTGGAATGTTGATCATGCATAAAAGATCAGTTGAAGGAAGTAGAAGTAATGGAATATCACTGCCAACAGGTGAAACAGTCAAAGTAGTTGATCAAAATGGATATAAATATCTTAGAGTCTTGGAATTTGACGGAATTAAACAAGGAGAGGTTACTGAATGTTTCAAACAGGAATATTTTAGAAGACTGAGGTTAGTTTGTAATAGCAAACCTCACCATATTTTAAGCATGTCATAGATAAGTCAAGAGAATAACCTTTTTCCAGGATGTGTGGGGGGAGAAATGAAACTGTTTACCTTATAATTGTACTGTATTTGGCAAGAAAAGTATATCTATAGCGTCACAATAATGTTTGGAAATATATGCACTGGAAATTATGTAAAAAGTTTGATCTAGACGCGGTTACGAAATGGTATGAACACGAACCCCAGGGAGTGATGGAGAATGACGTATGTAAGATAATGTGGGATTTTGTAATACAATGTAATAGAAAAGTGATTGCGAGAAAACCAAGCAACATGGTAATGAATAAGAATAAAAAATGCCGGATGAATGGAGAATAGGTGTGGTTATACCTGTATATAAGACCAAGTTTGGAAATGTTTTGGCACACAGGTTTTAGAAATACTCGTAAAATTCGTCAACGAGATCCTTGTGTGCGAGAGAATTCCGAATGAATGAAGAATAAGTGGTCATACCAATGTATAAGAATAAGGGTGATGGGCAAGAGTACGGGAACTACACAGGAGTCAAGCTCATGTGTCATGCAATGAAATTTTTGGAAAGGGTGCTGGATGCAAGACTGGGACAGGAGGTCAGAATATGCACATAACATTACGGCGTCATGCCAGGGAAAAGTACAAGAGATGTGCTGTTTGCTCTATGCCTGCTAATGGAGAAGCATAGTGAAGGACAGAAAGAACTACATTGTGTGTTTGTTGATCTAGAGAAGGCAATTGATAGTGTACCAAGAGAAGAACTCTGGCATTGCATGAGGAAATCAGGAGCAACAGAAAAGTATGTGGGCTTTGTACAAGATATGTAAAAGGATAGTATTTCCGCAGTGCTAAGTGCTGCAGGGTTGAACGCATGTTTAGAAGTCAAAGTCGGACTGCATCAAGAGTCAGCTCTAATCCCCTTGTTATTTGGCTTAGTCATGTACACACTAACCGAGGAGGTAAGGAAAGAGGCACTATGGAACATGTTATTTCGGGATGACGTTGTGCTGTGTAGTAAAACAAGTGCGTGCAAAGGAAGAGCTGGAAAACTGGCGTGATGCCTGAGAGAAAAAGAAGAATGGAATAAGCAAAGCGAAAACGGAATACCTGGTATTGAACGGAAGAGAGGAGAATAAATTCGAATGGAAGAAGTAGAAGTAAAAAGGGTTAAAACTTCAAATACCTAGGATCCACAGTGCGGAGCGATGGCGACTGGGACAGGGAGTTGAAAAAGCGAGTGCAGGCTGGATGGAGTGGATGGAGAAAAGTAACGTTGTGCAACAGAAGACTATCCCCTAAAGTATAGGGAAAAGTTTACAAAACAACAGAAGACCAGCATTACCATGTGGACTTGAAACAGTGGTAACAATCCAAAAGCAGGAAGCTGAGCTTGAAATTAGAGAACTTAGGACGCTCCGGTGGTCACTAGGGGTTTCATGGCTAGACATCACTCGGTACCAATATATAAGGAGTACAGCTCTTGTTAGGAGATTAAGAGACAAGCAGAGGGAAACAAGACTCGGATGGTTTAGACATGTGACCAGGATGGGGGAAGAGTATGTTGGTATGAGAATGTTGGGCATGGATGTGCGGGGGAGAGGAAAGCGAGGAAGGCCAAAGTGGAGATACATGGGTGTGGTATCAGAAGACATGAGAACAGCAGGAGTACAGAAGGAGGACGCAGTGGACCCAGTCGATACCATCCAAGACTGATCCTTGGATGGTATCGACTGGGGATAATGCTAGTCACACTTGAGGAACGGAGACCTGAAAGGGTGCATGGAAGTATAGTGTGTAGTGGACAGGAACAGTCAGACTAATTATACGAAGCACTATGTTGACAAAGCAAGTGAAACGTTGTTATGCAGAATGTATGGTTTTGAAAGAGCCACAAAATGGCGTGAACATAAGCCACAAGGAGTTGTAGAGAATCAAGACTTTCAGGTGTTATGGGGTTTTTTGATGCTGTGATAGAATTATTCAAGGAAGAAGGCCAGACATTATTATAGTTGACCAGAAACAGAAGAAAGTAAAGATAATTAATATTGCAATTCCAGGTTATTAGAGGATTAAGGACAAAGAGCAAGAAAACATGGAGAAGTATGAAGAGTTAAAGGAAGAACTTGGAAGGCTGTGGAATATAGAAAAGGTTTTTGTAATTTCTATTGTAAGTGGCGCGCTAGGATCCATATTACATTGCTTCGTAAGTGAGATGGAAAAGATTTGAAATGATATAAAGTTACAAATGATACATAAGACAGCATTCTTAGGAACAGCAAGGATTTTAAGAAGACGTTATCTGTGTAAGCCACAAGATATTATGTAGTGGGTCCTTTATCAAAACATTGTTCAAATATTGAACAACCGTGAGTGGACCGAAGAACAGAAACACAGAATAGTTGAATTAGATTCACAAGAAAGGAAAAGAGGAAAAAACTTTATGAAACGAGTAAAAGACAGATGGGATGCAGAGTATCCAGAGAGTAGAAGAACAGCACAGAATTTGACTGATAATGCAAGAAGATTTAAAAAAGAAGGGTGGGGAAGGCAGAATGAACCTAGCAACCAAAACCAAATATTAGAACAAGTAGAAGACCATGTAGTGGAAAACGCACAGCGCAAATCATTAGAATGGACAACGGAAATGAAGGTCAAGCTTCTCAACATAGACAAAGAGGAACGGGCGAATGGTAGAGGTTTCATGAAACGTGTTAAAGCGAGATGGGATGTAATATACCCAGAGTACCAATCAGTAAGTTGGCAAAAATTGAGAGATAATGCAGCTAGATTTAAAAAAGATCCTGAAATCAAAAACTTGATTTTGGTGAGACAGAGGGAGGTATTACAGGTACCAGAAACAAGAGTAGCAGAAAACCAAGAGGAAAACTACAACAGTGAGTTAAATAGTGAAGGCAATGAACAAAACGAAGAAGGGGATGACCAAGTGAATGAAACGATTGTGATTGAAGACGAAGACCTTACGGAAGCAGATAAAGAACTAGAGCGATATTTTCAAACAGAATTGAACAACATGGAGCATTGCACACTGATCCATATGGAACCGCGAGAGAAACTTCCAAAACTCAAAATTAGCAAGGAAGTCGAAAAGAGAGCCAATAAAATTCTCAGGAAATACCTACCAAACGCTGCCACTATTCCAGAAATTACAGATATTGTATATGCAATGGGAAAAGCAGTAGCTTATGCAAGTGGGATTAAGCCAAAAGAAATAAACCAGAATGGCAAAAGGAAAGCAAAGGGAGGAAATAGAAGAGAGCGTAAACTCAGAACTGAGATGAAAGAGCTGAGACAGAATATTGCACGGACAGCCAATGAATTGCATCGGAGAAGACAACAAAGAAAAGCAACGAAAAGAGAAAAAGGTATTTTAAAGAAACTAGCCCTGAGTATGAATGAAAGAGAGACAACGACCCTCAATCTGCAAAATGCGAAAGAAGAGTGGCTTGATAAACTGCGTTACAAGAAAGTAAAATTACAAAAGTATATTGAAAAGGGACAAAGGAAGAAGGATAATATCATGTTTCAGAGAGATCAGAGAAGCTATTTTCGGAAACTTGAAGGAGCAGATAAACACGAAGGTGAAATGCCAGAAATGGAAAAGTTTTTACAATTCTGGAGTGGAGTTTGGGAGCAGAACGAGCCAACACCAAATATGCCATGGATGGAGGAAGTGAAATCTGAGTTGAATGAAAAGGTAAATGTTGTTGCTGAATTTGAAATCACCGAGGAAAAATTGAAGAAGGAAATAGTAAAGAGAAAAAATTGGACAGCTCCAGGAGTAGATGGTATACAAAACTTTTGGTGGAAGAAGTTCGAACCTGCACAAAAAGCACTGGGAAGAGCGTTTATGGATACTTATAGGAACACAAGGATGATACCAGAGTGGTGGCCCTCAGGAAGAACGGTGTTAATACCAAAGACAAGAAACCTGAGTGATGAAAAGAACTATCGCCCAATAACATGTCTTAATACATCGTACAAAATTCTTACAGGATTAGTAGCAAAGTACATGAGAGAACACACAATGATCAATGAGATTTGGGACAAAGGACAGCTTGGAGCAGTGGAAGGGGTGCTAGGAACAGTGGACCAATTGATAATTGATCGATGCATAATGGAAGAAGTAAAGCAGTATCATCGGAATTTGGCAGTAGCATTTTATGATTACAAAAAAGCCTATGACAGAGTACATCATGACTGGATGATAAGGGTGTATGAATGGATTGGAATACCGAAAGCTGTTATCAGATTGCTTAAAGAGTTAATGAATAAATGGAGGACGAGATTAGAGATCTGGGACGGGAATAAAAAGATGATAAGCAGATGGATCCAAATTATGTCTGGATTCTTACAAGGAGATAGTTATTCCCCAGTAGGATTCTGTATAAGCGAGATTCCTGTTTGTGTATTACTCCAGCACACTAGAGGGTACCGAATGGGAGAACCAGGAAATCGATTAGTGAAGAGAACACATAGTTTGTTTGTGGATGATTTAAAGGTATACCAAGAAAGTCATAATGCCCTTAAAATCGTAAACGAGATGATAGTTCAAGCTAGCCATGACACCGGAGCTGCTTATGGAGTATCTAAATGTGCAGAGATAGTCTTCGAGAAGGGAAAGATGGTAAGAGGAGAAGGACTCGAAGTACTGGAAGAGAGAATGAAGACCATGGATCCGGATGAAAATGAAATTTACAAGTTCCTGGGAATTGAGCAGGCTGATGGTATAAAGACAAAGAGTGTATTCATCAGAGTAAAGAAAGAGATTTTGAAGAGACTAAAAATGCTTGTAAATACTGAATTAAATGATTCAAATTTAATCAAGGCAATCAACATGAAGGTGATACCAGTGGCAGGGTATGCAATGAATATATGTAAATTCAGCACTGGTGAACTAAAAGAATTGGATCAGGTAATTAAAAGACAGCTAAGAGAAAAGAACATGTTAGGGAGACTAGCAAGTGATGAACGTCTATATTTAAAGAGAGAAAAAGGTGGAAGAGGGTTGAAATCAATGAGAGATGTGTACAAAGAAACAAGATTACGAGTTGCATGTTATATGGCGAAGTCAAATAACCAATGGATTGAAGCAGCATGGATAAGAGAGATGAAAAAGGAGGAGAACGCGATAGTAACAGAATCAGTCATGACCATGGCAGAAGCAGGAGTCAGATTGCAGTTTGAAGGAAGATCAATTAGGATTGATGATAGAGTGATAGAGGAAGATAGAGAATGGAAACCTACATGGCAAAATGTCAAGACTAGCTTACAAAAAGGTACGGAAACAAAAAGGATTGAAGACTACAAGATCAAAGAACAGCAAAGCCAATTTTATCAGGAACAAGAAGAAGAGTGTCATATTTGGCTCAAGCAGAACCTACACAGCAGAAAAACTGCAGCAATCATGATGATGTTAGAGCAGATGGTGGAGACGAGAGCTTGGAAGGTAGCGCGAGGGTTGATGGATGATCGACGATGTAGATTGTGTACAGAGAAAGAAGAAACTGTTGAACATCTTGTTGCTGGATGCAAAGTACTAGCAAATAGTGAATACCTGGCGAGACATAACAGAGCATTGATGATCATGACAACAGCTTGGGCTAAAGAGTATGACCTTATCGACCAAGGTACAGTTTGGTATAAAGAGAAATGGGAGAGAGGAACGACTATCGAAAACCACAAAGCAAAAGTAGTATGGGATTTTGAATTTAACTTACGAAAAACAAGTACAGCAAGACGGCCGGATTTGACCATAGAGGACAAAGAGAAGAAAAAGATCTGGATATGTGACATGGCGTGCCCTAAGCAACGGAACATTGTAAACACGCGTCTGGAAAAGATGGCTAAGTATAGACAGTTGGCGTTTGAAATGAGAGAAAGACGACCTGACTACGATATTAAGGTTGTACCTGTGATAATTGGTGCCCTTGGAGGTGGTATAAAACAGGTGACGAAAGACATTAAAAACATTTTGGAAAACGAAGAACTTTTGTTTAGGACAGTTGCGGAAATGCAAAAAACAATATTAATAGATAGCGAAACAATAATTCGAAAGGTGTTTTCAGGACTAATACAAGATATTGATTGATATAAATAAGCACGTTATGAATAGAGTTTTGTTTATTTAGTTTTAGATTTATTTATTGTTGTTGTTGTTGTTGTTACATAATCAGATTCGAAATTTCCCTTGCGCTGAGTAAGGCTGTCCCTTAGGTTTGAGAATGGTTGTTTCATGTATCAGAACATGTTTTGTACTTTTAACTGGCAATATTTGGTAGTTATGTATTATGGCTTGTACCAAAGCTTTATTCATTGAATATAATAATAATAATAATAATACTAATAATAATAATAATAATAATAATAATAATAATAATAATAATGCTTTGTCCTGGGTTTGACAGAAAACTACATCCGGTTGTGGAGTTTCGACGTAGGAGAATGAGGTTACTCTTTGCCACCACAGCTACCTCCAGTTCACCCTTGAGCAAGGTGTAGTACCAGTACGTGTAGCCGGCTTCATGGATGTGGGGAGGACCTCTTTAACCATGGTTGGCAATCCTAGAAACTGACATAGAAACTGAAGAGTTAAAAAGAGAAATTGAAAGAGAAGACTTAGATCAGGTTGAGAATGACAGTTTGCGCGATGTAGTGGAACAACAATCAGCAATAGACCTGTATATAGGAATGAAATTGAAAGTTTAGAAGATAAACAGGCAGTTTTCCCTGAAACTACCATAAAGCGAATGATAGAACATGGGATGTCAGAGGACGATATTAATATTTTCAAAATGATTAACAATAAGCTGAGAATTGGAAATATAGAGGAACCACCATACCTTAGGTTTGTTGATAGGAAGCGACTAAAATCTGCCACCAGTAAAGTCAACAGAGTGTTGCCGTTTTTAATTATAAACAATTTATTTCAATACAATGAAGTCATTAAAGCCTCTGCTAACACTGTTTTGGAACTACTTGGAATTAAAAATCGGAAAAAAGAAAAAAACACAAAAGAACTCATGAACTCAAACAATCCTGTTACCGCTAAAACAGCTAAACTAAAGTGATCCAGCGACAGAATTGAACAATAACGGCAAAACAGTCTTTTTGAAAGTATCAGTAACGGTATCCCAGTTGCTGATCAGAATGGATCAGAGGTATTGAATGAGAAATTGCCACCAGACTAGAAAACTATACAAAGATAACAGTTACATTAGAGATGTTAAAGGAACGGGTAAGAAACTCTTAGATTGGTAAGCACCCGGACCTGATGGGGTTCAGGGTTATTGGATTAAGAACCTCCCTGTCCTACACCCTCGTCTAGCAGCAATGTTAAATGAATGGCTAACTAAAGGTACCAGAGTGTTGATAATGAAAGATAAGGAGGCGAGGTAACTTATTTTAGCCCGATCACCTGCGTTTCAGTTATGTGAAAGCTTTTTAGTAGTGTCTTATTCGAAAGTATCTCCAGTCACCTGGAACGGAACCAATTGTTGCCAGAGGAACAGAAGGGCTCCCGAAAACGTGGCAGCAAAGATCAACATCTAATTGATAATTGATTTTTAAGACCTGTAAGCGAAGAACGACTGATCTTGTCATGGGGTAGGTATACTATATAGTAAAAAAATGCTTGGAAATTTTTGGAATACCTCCCAACATTTGAATAGCGTAAAAAGTAAAAAAGCATTATAAAAAGTTGGGAAACCAATTTTTTATTAGGAGGTGTTTCACTGGGTAAAACTTCCAGGGCGATAGTCTGTCTCCGTTACTCTTTGTCAACAGTTTAACCCCAATGACATTCCAGATTCGAACTCGGAAAGGGACTTCCTACAGTCAGTCACTTGCTTTTCATTGATGATTTAAAAGTCTTTGGAAAGAATGAAAATCAACTGGATACCTTAATAAACTCGGTTAGAATGTTTAGTAATGATATTGGAATTGAAAATGGTATATCCAAATAAGGAATTTTGATCATAAAGAGGGGTAAACTTATCCATTCAGACGACCTCAAACTCCCAACGGGAGAAGGGATAAACTATGTAGAGATTGAAAATGGATACAAATACTTAAGAATACTCTAATGCGACCAAGTAAAAAAATAATGAAATGAAAAGTCAGGCATCCACTGAATATATTAAGAGACAAAGACAAGTCACATCGCAACAGCAGGAATATGATTTCTGCGATTAACGCCAGAGCTGTAGCAATTATCAGATACACTGCAGGTGTATTTGACTGGAAAGTAGATGAAGTTTAGAATCTGGATAGGAAAACAAGAAAAATGCTGACCATATGCGGGGCTTTTGCTAAGGAAGGAGACTCAGATAGAATATATCTGGCTAGAAAAGAGGGTGGCAGAGGGCTGCTAAGTATTCAGGACGTTGTGGAAATAGAAGAAGGGTGTCTCTCTAAATGTGTTTCAGAGAATACTGAGACTATTCTTGGTGAAGTTGAAAGAGAAAGAATTCTTAAAACTGGAGTGGAAAAGAAACGACGAAACGAAGAATAGACGAAAGACGAGAAGACTATGAAAGGAGGTTAAACAGTATATTTTTCAAAAATATTGAATTCAGGGACAAAAAAAAGCTGGAATTGCCTATCTAAAGGTGACGTCAAAGATCTACTGATGGTTCTCTCACCGCAGTGCAAGAACAAGCGACACGCAGCGATCCATAAAATACCACATACCACAGATCCACCAATGTGCAGTCCGTGCAATGAAAGAGAAGAATCTGAATTACATGTTGTATCACAATGCTCAATGATAGCACAGTACCAGCACAAAAATGGAGACACGATAAGGTTGCTCAGGTACTACACCAAAACTTATGGAAACTTCATTAATTAAATCACAGTGAAAAATGGTATAAACATAAACCAGAAGTAGTCTGGGAAAACGATGATGCCAAACTTCTCTTTGACATTTCCATGTAAACTGATAAAGTCCTTGAACATTCTAAACCTGACATAGTTTGAAAAGAGAAGCAGAATCTGCTCAATGAGCGACATACCTTGCCCATTTGGTTCTAGAGTGTAGGAGGAAAAACAGGAGAAAATAAACCTATATCAGGAACTTAAATTGGAATTGCATAGCTTTTGGAAATGCAGAAAGGTGAAAGTAATTCCTATAGTAATCGAAACGCTAGGAACGATCACTAAAAGCAACCACAAATGGCGTAAGAAAATTGACAACACAAGTTCATTCCAAATTATACGAAAAGCGTATCTATTAGGAATGGCAAAAGTATTAAAGTACGCCTTCATGGAATTTGACCTGATGTTCGGAGAAAAATCCGACCAAAAAGATCAGAGGAAGTTGAGACTGCGGTGCAAATAATTATAATAATAGTGATAATAACAATAAGAGAGCGAAAAAATTTTTGCGAGAACTTGGTGTTGATTTCAGGATGAAAGAGGAAACCGCATCTCCTTGTATAGAAGCAAAATGAAGTAGAGAAGTTGCTAAGGGAAAAGGTTTGACTAACATCGAATGTAATGGAAAAACAGAGCCCTTCACGGCCAGTTCCCAAACTCTTGAATAAATCGGACGTAGATAAACAGAACGCCCATCAGTGGCTACAAGCGTGTATTTTCTATGGTTTCCCACATTCTGAAAAGTGGTACGAACATAAGCCAGAAACTTTGACGGAAAACAATCGAATCACGAGTCTGTGGTGCACTAGAGTTTATACTGATAGAACTATTCAAAGCTAATAGACCGGATATAACAGTGAAAAGCCACCAGAAAAGAATTTGTTTGATGATTGATACGCTTGTACCTACAGATAACGTGTCTGCTAAAGAGTTCGAAAAACTGTTGAAATTCGAGGACCTGCAAATAGAAATTAAATGAATGTTGAAACTAAAAACAATATTAATTCCATTAGTAGTTGGGGCCCTTGGTGTAAGAAACAAGAATACTGAAAAACACGTCGATAAGCTCTCCGCAGAACTATTACTAACAGAAATACAGAAAATTGTCTTGAATGCTTCGTCCCATTTATTAAGAGAAGCACTTTCGACATAAAATTGTTTTTGATAACTTTCTTAACCTTTTTATTGTTCTTTTTATGTTTTTTTCCCTTTGTTTAATTAAAGTACATATCAATTGCCTCTAAATATTTTGATTAATCTTCTTATAACCCCAGGTTTGTAGGTGAGACCCGGTATAAGATTGTTAAAAGCCTTTAGAATAAAATAATCCACATACTACTGCTACTACTACTGCTGCTGCTACTACTAGTACTACTTCTACTACTACTACTACTACTACTACTACTACTACTACTACTACTACCACTACTACTACTACTACTACTACTACTACTACTACTACTACTACTACTACTACTACTACTACTACTACTACTAATACTACTACTACTACTACTCATACTACTACTACTACTACTAACACTACTA
>RDPX01000113.1:1564632-1577040 GCA_003991215.1 Morbakka virulenta | reverse complement strand
TGTTTTCCACATCCTCATGCTACTTCGTATGAAATTGACGATTACTGGAGAGACTTTGCACAGTTCAAGTGATTTCAAAATCCAGCTATGTGGAACGCTGTAAAAAGCCTTCCTGTAATCAATCCATGCTACACTTAGGTTTCTGTTCTTCGATCTACAGTTTTCCAAAACCATCTTGTCTATGAGTAGCTGATCTCTACACCCATAGGACCCACTTTTACAGCCTTTTTGCTCTTCGGGAAATAAGTTATTTGCTTCAAGAAATGAATAAGTTCGATCCGTAAGAATTGAGGTAAGTAATTTTTATGTAGTACTTAAACAGGTAATTGGTCTGTAGTTTTTTGGGTTTTTTTGTCTCGTTGGTTTTCGGTAATAGATATGTAGTGCCTTCAGAAAGCCACTGCGGGCATTTTTCGGGGTTGCTGAGGAATTGTGAAAGTTGCTGGGCCATAATTTGATGACAAGAGTCAAGACAATTCAACCAGAAATTATGGACTTTATCAACACCTGGAGATTTCCATTTCTGTGCTTTACTCAGGACACTCTTGACCTCCTCAGTTGTAATATTGTTCCATTCCTGTACAGGAATGTATGCATGTGATGATTCAATTTCTTTAATCCATTCAGCTTCTTCATTATGAGGTTGTTCCTTACTCCAGATGTTCTTCCAAAACTGTTCCACTTCTTCAATCTCCGGTGCTTCAATGATTTTAATTCCTTCTTTACCTACTTCCCTATAAAAAGTCTTGCGGTTTGTCTTAAAAGTGTTATTTTGTCTGTAGAACTTTACTCTTTTCTCAAATCTTTGCATCCTTTTCACTTTCGCCTGCAACTTCTGTTTCACAGCCTCCTTGACTTCACTTGTATTATCCCTATTTTGCTTATATTTCCTTTTGAGTTTGCGACATATTCTACTTTTAACATTTTTTCCTCCATGAAGTTCCGATAACACAGAAAGTTCCCCTCGCATGCCTTCTATTTCGTTTTCCAATTTAACCCTCCATTTAGGTTTTTTTCTTACATATTGTCTACTTTTCTTTATCTCTATTCCACATTCATAGGTAATAGTTTGCACAGTTGCATATATTAATTGGTTTAAATCAGTTGGGTCTAAGTCGTGGTCTTGCAGTTCTAAAATCATCTTTAGTGCCTCATTACCCATTCTAATGTTCTTATTGTTCTTTTTGTTGTTTTTCATTTTTGGAGGGGATTCCCTATCACTCATTTCAGTAAACTNCCTTCTATTTCGTTTTCCAATTTAACCCTCCATTTAGGTTGTTTTCTTACATATTGTCTACTTTTCTTTATCTCTATTCCACATTCATAGGTAATAGTTTGCACAGTTGCATATATTAATTGGTTTAAATCAGTTGGGTCTAAGTCGTGGTCTTGCAGTTCTAAAATCATCTTTAGTGCCTCATTACCCATTCTAATGTTCTTATTGTTCTTTTTGTTGTTTTTCATTTTTGGAGGGGATTCCCTATCACTCATTTCAGTAAACTTAACTTTAGCATATTCTTCGAGTATGTTAGAACGTATCCTTTCAATATGACTCAGTTCAAACTCAGTAAATGGCAAATTCATACCTGCCTCAATATTATCATTTGT
Source organism: Morbakka virulenta (assembly GCA_003991215.1). Lineage (NCBI taxonomy): Eukaryota > Metazoa > Cnidaria > Cubozoa > Carybdeida > Carukiidae > Morbakka > Morbakka virulenta. The sequence goes on along the minus strand of RDPX01000113.1, from coordinate 1,575,432 downwards.
CGGTATTTCAGTCTCAATCACTTTAACTCTTGTATTTTCATTTACTTTCCCAACATCTCCATTCACATTTTCTGGTACCTCAACGTTATCTTCAATTAAATTCTCTGCACTATTTAATGAGTTCTCTACATTTTCAGCACGAACAGTTTCTTTAACCAGGTTTAATTCTATATCAGCGAGTCTTTTATTTTTTATGATGTCACGACGGACATTTGCTGGTCTAATTGCATCAAAATACGGTCTGGTATTTTCATTACGCGCTCTCCATATTTTAAAAGTTCTTAATGTGCAGCTGACTTCAGATGGGTTTTCTAATGCCAGATAGTAGGAATAAATTACTTCCTTATAATAATCTCTACTCCATTTGAAACGTTTTTCTTTTTTCTTTACGTTTGTTTGCGATGTTGTCACAGTTGGGTTCAGGTTAGGAATATCCTGGTTTGAATTTCCAGACAGAGTTGTATTAGATGAGTTAGTTTCAGTCACCAATTTTTCGAACCCAGCAGGCTGATTCCTTCCTGAGGGACGCGCTCCTTGGTTAACCGCGCGACGAGCGATGCGGGATGTATTTCTTCTAGTATTCATTTATGATTTCATTAAAGTTGCATTTTATCCTTTCTGCCAAGAAGCTGAGTATACCACGCCAGACTCCACCTGGAATTTCTAGCTCACGCGGCTAGGTTTTTTATTCAAAGTTTTCCTTCTCCTAGGTGGAATGTCAACCAAGGCTAATGAGCTCCACCTATCCAGGGCTAACAGGTACTACACCTTGCCCAAGGGTGACCTGGAGGTAGTCGTGGCAAAGGGAAACCTCATTCGCCCACGTCGAAACTCCACAACCGGATGCATTTTAACGTCACACCCAGGACGTTTATTATTATTATTATTTACACATTTTCTTTGAATTGTTTTATTGAAATCCAGCACCGGATCACTACCAGTGACCTAGGGTGAAGGAAGTTTTGGTAATAAAATTAAATAGAGAGAGCTCTCCAAGCAAATGAGCAGTTCCGATCAAAACAATTTTCTGTACTTCTTGCAAAGAAGGTTCCCCTGGGATTTGTTTCAAAAAGTTATCTGTTCCTTTCTTAATGAGGCCTAGTGCACCCACAATAACAGGTATTGTNATATAATATAATATAATATAATATAATATAATATAATATAATATAATATAATATAATATAATATAATATAATATAATATAATATAATATAATATAATATAATATAATATAATATAATATAATATAATATAATATAATATAATATAATATAATATAATATAATATAATATAATATAATATAATATAATATAATATAATATAATATAATATAATATAATATAATATAATATAATATAATATAATATAATATAATATAATATAATATAATATAATATAATATAATATAATATAATATAATATAATATAATATAATATAATATAATATAATATAATATAATATAATATAATATAATATAATATAATATAATATAATATAATATAATATAATATAATATAATATAATATAATATAATATAATATAATATAATATAATATAATATAATATAATATAATATAATATAATATAATATAATATAATATAATATAATATAATATAATATAATATAATATAATATAATATAATATAATATAATATAATATAATATAATATAATATAATATAATATAATATAATATAATATAATATAATATAATATAATATAATATAATATAATATAATATAATATAATATAATATAATATAATATAATATAATATAATATAATATAATATAATATAATATAATATAATATAATATAATATAATATAATATAATATAATATAATATAATATAATATAATATAATATAATATAATATAATATAATATAATATAATATAATATAATATAATATAATATAATATAATATAATATAATATAATATAATATAATATAATATAATATAATATAATATAATATAATATAATATAATATAATATAATATAATATAATATAATATAATATAATATAATATAATATAATATAATATAATATAATATAATATAATATAATATAATATAATATAATATAATATAATATAATATAATATAATATAATATAATATAATATAATATAATATAATATAATATAATATAATATAATATAATATAATATAATATAATATAATATAATATAATATAATATAATATAATATAATATAATATAATATAATATAATATAATATAATATAATATAATATAATATAATATAATATAATATAATATAATATAATATAATATAATATAATATAATATAATATAATATAATATAATATAATATAATATAATATAATATAATATAATATAATATAATATAATATAATATAATATAATATAATATAATATAATATAATATAATATAATATAATATAATATAATATAATATAATATAATATAATATAATATAATATAATATAATATAATATAATATAATATAATATAATATAATATAATATAATATAATATAATATAATATAATATAATATAATATAATATAATATAATATAATATAATATAATATAATATAATATAATATAATATAATATAATATAATATAATATAATATAATATAATATAATATAATATAATATAATATAATATAATATAATATAATATAATATAATATAATATAATATAATATAATATAATATAATATAATATAATATAATATAATATAATATAATATAATATAATATAATATAATATAATATAATATAATATAATATAATATAATATAATATAATATAATATAATATAATATAATATAATATAATATAATATAATATAATATAATATAATATAATATAATATAATATAATATAATATAATATAATATAATATAATATAATATAATATAATATAATATAATATAATATAATATAATATAATATAATATAATATAATATAATATAATATAATATAATATAATATAATATAATATAATATAATATAATATAATATAATATAATATAATATAATATAATATAATATAATATAATATAATATAATATAATATAATATAATATAATATAATATAATATAATATAATATAATATAATATAATATAATATAATATAATATAATATAATATAATATAATATAATATAATATAATATAATATAATATAATATAATATAATATAATATAATATAATATAATATAATATAATATAATATAATATAATATAATATAATATAATATAATATAATATAATATAATATAATATAATATAATATAATATAATATAATATAATATAATATAATATAATATAATATAATATAATATAATATAATATAATATAATATAATATAATATAATATAATATAATATAATATAATATAATATAATATAATATAATATAATATAATATAATATAATATAATATAATATAATATAATATAATATAATATAATATAATATAATATAATATAATATAATATAATATAATATAATATAATATAATATAATATAATATAATATAATATAATATAATATAATATAATATAATATAATATAATATAATATAATATAATATAATATAATATAATATAATATAATATAATATAATATAATATAATATAATATAATATAATATAATATAATATAATATAATATAATATAATATAATATAATATAATATAATATAATATAATATAATATAATATAATATAATATAATATAATATAATATAATATAATATAATATAATATAATATAATATAATATAATATAATATAATATAATATAATATAATATAATATAATATAATATAATATAATATAATATAATATAATATAATATAATATAATATAATATAATATAATATAATATAATATAATATAATATAATATAATATAATATAATATAATATAATATAATATAATATAATATAATATAATATAATATAATATAATATAATATAATATAATATAATATAATATAATATAATATAATATAATATAATATAATATAATATAATATAATATAATATAATATAATATAATATAATATAATATAATATAATATAATATAATATAATATAATATAATATAATATAATATAATATAATATAATATAATATAATATAATATAATATAATATAATATAATATAATATAATATAATATAATATAATATAATATAATATAATATAATATAATATAATATAATATAATATAATATAATATAATATAATATAATATAATATAATATAATATAATATAATATAATATAATATAATATAATATAATATAATATAATATAATATAATATAATATAATATAATATAATATAATATAATATAATATAATATAATATAATATAATATAATATAATATAATATAATATAATATAATATAATATAATATAATATAATATAATATAATATAATATAATATAATATAATATAATATAATATAATATAATATAATATAATATAATATAATATAATATAATATAATATAATATAATATAATATAATATAATATAATATAATATAATATAATATAATATAATATAATATAATATAATATAATATAATATAATATAATATAATATAATATAATATAATATAATATAATATAATATAATATAATATAATATAATATAATATAATATAATATAATATAATATAATATAATATAATATAATATAATATAATATAATATAATATAATATAATATAATATAATATAATATAATATAATATAATATAATATAATATAATATAATATAATATAATATAAAAAAATATAATATAATATAATATAATATAATATAATATAATATAATATAATATAATATAATATAATATAATATAATATAATATAATATAATATAATATAATATCATATCATATAATATAATATAATATAATATAATATAATATAATATAATATAATATAATATAATATAATATAATATAATATAATATAATATAATATAATATAATATAATTTAATATAATATAATATAATAAAATATAATATAATATAATATAATAAAATATGATATAATAATATAATACAATATTATAATATAATATATTTTATAATATATATACCTGCTATAAACGTCTGTCCTAGATATCTATTACCGTATTGTTATTTAATATGGCTGACACTACGTGCTTCACTCAAAGGGACTACCACAATAGTGCCACCACATGATTGTTAGAACCATTCACTCCCCTCTGCTTTACTTTCACTGACTGTTTGCGCATTCTAATTATATTTGCGTTATTGCTTCTGTTGTGCCATTACCATAAATGGAATATTCATATGACCAAAATAAATGACTATCACAGAAATCATTTATTGGTGGCAAAATAAAACATTGCCAAATACGACCACAGTACTCCCACAGAAAATAGATGGACTTATTAACATAGTTAATAGTTTAAATTGATACTTACTTGCTTTCTAACTATATTTTTATCCTAAGCTCAAAAGGATTAACGATAGTGGACAAAAACAAGTTCAGAACACGAACATTGCAAAAGATATCTGAAAAATACGTAAAGAAATACAATTTGGACCCAGGTAACTATTTAATTAATGCTTTAGTATGTCAACACTATTTTCCTTGGTTAATTTTTCCTGTTAAAATTGTTGCTAAAACATAAACAGTTGCGAAATAGGTAATTCCAACTACGTAAACTTACCATATTTACCAATGAGTTAAATATGTTCATAGCACAAAGTAATAAACTCTACAATATGGGGTTTACAGTTACATGAACTTCAATTACAGAAGACAGAGGTGGCAGGTACATAATCCTTAAAAACTCTGTTGATAGAAGCTTGCAAAAATGATGATGTGACTGGACTGGAAGTTGATTACACTGCCTACACTGTCTACCTAGCTTTTGTGGGTACCCCGTAGTTTTCTTTGAAAATTATAAGCCCCAAGTAGTATATTAAAGTAATTCGTACAACGTATAACGTACAACGTACAACGTACAACATATAAGGGACAAGTCTATATTGCTACAGAGTCGAAGCCTGAACGTTTACGGTAAGACGGAAAAAATGTCTGTATGGTACATGTTCCCGTACCCTGCAACGGGGAACAAATATCCGCCAGCAATACCATACCACAAGTGATGATACACAGGATAAGCCTTCCTTCCTATCCCAGGCCTTGCGTGAAAAAGGAATGATTTAGCAAGGTGAAGATATTAAGGAAACAAAGTAAGTGTATTTTCTCTCATCTTTTTAGATAACTAATACTGATGCATTATGGTATGCTGAGTTACTCAAACGTCATCGGGAAAAATACTGAATAAAATGTAGGAACTAGGGCTGGAACTGGATAATTATGAATACTGGAGATATGTTATGAAAGATGTTTTTCCATCTAAGTAAACATGATGATAATAATAGCTTTTATAATGCATAAGTGTAGTAACAAACGTAAATATAGTAGAAGCTATTATTTCTTGATGTCCAATGCCTGGTAACCTTATTGTCTGTCCATGTTCAAATATCAAACTTTAAACTACAGGCAAAACAGGCCTATTAGGGAAATAATAACGAGTTAAAACGGTATACCAACTGCGATAGGAAATCAGAATAGGACTTGTTAACATCTATTAACCATTCCTTTTTTGTAATTGAAGTTCATGTAACAGTAAACCCCATATTGTAGAATTTATTACTTTGAGCTGTGGACATATTTAACTCATTGGTAAAGTAAAATACAGTAAAAGAAGTTGCAGAAAACCTGTGTGAAATCTATTTTATAAATTTGAAATTCCCAGTTATATGTAAGGCAGCCGGTAGATATGAGAAGTTTATTTCTGTTTGAGATTGCATCTGTTGTTATATTTACTGGGCAGTTATGGAAATGGATGTGTTTTGTATTTTATTCGATAATATGATATAAAAATACTTCTTCTTAATCTTTCGGCTGCTCCTTGTTGGGGGTCACCACAGCAGATCATACCCCTCCATTTTGTGCGTTCGCCAGCATTTCCCTTCTCCCCCTCATATCTTCTATTGCATCCATGTAGCGTCTCCTTGGTCTTCCTTTCTTCCTCCTCCCTGGCGGATTGATGTTTAACATTTAGTATGATATAATAATACATTATATATAGTTGCCAACTTCCGTAGTTTTGGTTGCTTTAGAAGTGGAGATGATTAATTGAGTAGAAGAAAACAAACGAGGTCAAACAGAATTTAGGCTGTCGTGGTGTTTTTTTCTAAAGATGCATTCAATATTTAGGTACTCATATTGCAAGGGTTGACATATCCACCCTATTTCTCGGGACTTGAATAATTAATCACAATGAAGAAAAGAAACGGGTGAAAAGCACTTCATTTTAATGAACACGGCATTGATGGTATCTGGTTATTCTTTGAGACGATTTGTTATTTTCATTGTAAAATAACTCTAGTAATGCAGTATCAACCGTTTTGTGCAGTTGAACTAAAATTTGTAATGTTAAGACCCGAAATACATTTCGGAGAGGCCAACTAAACGTTCATAGTAAATAAAGGACATATGTTTTTTGGTAGACTTCCAGATAAGGCTCCAATACGCTTAGTTGACAATAACATCATTTTTGAGTACTGGCACTTTTACTATCCTTTCTTATCAGTGAGTACTTATATGCTCACAAATTAACCCCCAAAAGTGATATATTTATCATTAAGGTCATCAAGCACATTTTTGTAGTGGTAATGTCACATAGAAAATGGAATGACCAGTTGTGTGATTTATTTTTTGTCAATCCAGTAAGAACTTATAGTAATATGGTGTGGTTTATTATGGGATTATCGTCCTCATTTACTCTGGGTTATACGTGTAGGGGTATCTCTTTTATCGCGGGGCAAGTAAACTAAGGTAAACTTATAATGAAATAAAACACTTTGCAAACGTGATACTTCCTGCAGCGATAAGAGTTGATGGATTGATTTTTCCCGAAGTTACCATGTTTTTCTGAGACTGTAAAGATATCGGAGATAAATGATACGAAACACTTTATCAACGATTAAAATTCTGACTTGCAGTCCAGTTCTGTTTACCTCCCATTACCAACTTGTTTTCCCAGGGAAAGCGTGGTCAGATTTCCATCACAGGTTCAAATCGTCGGTTTTGTACACACCTTCTTTTTTAAGAGCACCATACTGCCTTTTGGGATGCTACTTAGTTGTTCTAATTAAGTCTTTATTCTATACACCGTTACAACTGATACACATTTTTACTTGATATTAAACAGAATACGTTACAAAAAGTGAGACCTTTTAAACAGTGTGCTTATAATAAGTTAAATAACTTTATCTTCCGGCGAGACTTCAGATCTGCTAACGAGAATTTTTATGTATATGTGCTGCACGATGAATTCAGGTTGACAGAAATACTTTGCTTAGAGCGTACTTATATAAAGCACAGAAAATTGGCAAATTCCTTAGGACTACTAGGTGTTTACTGAGCCATTGACTGCTGACAAACTTAAAGCTAATACGTAAAGCGAAAATAGTGGCATCCAAACAGATACTACGAAGAATAAATTGACATTTGGTTCAAGGGAGGCTCCAACTGAACAACAATAATAGAAAAAGGTAGAAATTTGAAGCTGGATGATTATAGAATAGTTAATGGGACTGCCAAAATTTAAATATTATGGTGCTTTGCGAGATACGCATACATTGGCTACGGGAAAGGAAATATTGCTAAAAGCTGGGCACTTAAAGACGCATAAAAGTTTTGTTAGAAAGAGCAGTGAAAGAAGTAACACAGACTGTAAAGCAGAAGTGGGAATGTTTAGACACATGTGTGGATATTAAACTGAGCTTGCTATTTGTCAGTAAAATTTGCTGTCAAATGAGATTGACTTTTTTCTTTACAGCGAGACATGTCCCGTGAAGCAATTAATTGCAAAGGAGATTTCTTTAAAAAATTTGGGCAAACCGAAATTTGATAGCACAGCAGACTAATCAGTTTAATTCTTTAACATCCGAAGGTTGCAAATCATAACCTCCCTATGGCAGAAACAGCGTCCCCTCAAGCCCAATAAAAATAACTCTTGCCATCTGTTGTCATCTTGCCAGCAGGCATACGGCGTACAACTGTCATCTTCTACCAGCAGATTAGATTAGAAAATATTACGGATGACATTGATCGACTCGACTTTTACCACAACAGAGAGCTGACAGAAGTAGTCATATTGAAGTCGGCAAGAAGTTACACGGGTTATTAGACAAGATATTGGATTCTACCTTGTATTACAAGCTTTAGTCCACCGATTCAAGAACACAAGGGCTCTATAGTCTACGGAACATTCACAAAAGGATATACCAATAACGTCCATTGTATTATACAAAGGCTTGCCTTGCTACAATCTATTCAACCGTATAACATCGATAATACAGAGGTACATAGCCTGCAACAACCAACACCCAAAGAGCTCTTGGGGACTTTTCTGATAACAAAAATCCACTCAAAATCTGGGACAACGCACGAGGTCGCGTATCATGGGTCTTTCTTCCAATGCCTGCTTCGGCCACCATACTTCCGACGACGACGAACCCAGACTAAAGAACCTGTCGAAACAATGATGTTATTCAAAATTATGCCCTTTACACAATGACCCGATTTTTGACATGCTACCAGTTATCAAGGGGCTCCAGGCAAAAGGCTGAATTTGGAAATGAAATCAAACATGCAGAGATGGGCTCTATGAAATTCCATACTAACTCAAAGCTATTTCCAATTCTACAGAAAAGTATTAACCACTTATGAGGTCGAAAGAAAGTTTCATATCAGCATTTTTTAGCCCAGCTGTGGACCTTGTAAGTAGACTCTAGGTTTGTAGGCATGTTATTTATGCAAGAAAACGAGCTTTCAAGGTAAGAATTTATTCGGAACGAGAAGGTGTTATCCACAATGTTATCGCGTTGCGATAGTGAAGGAGAGCAATAGTATAATGCAACAATTTTGGGAGGAGTTCCTTAAATTTGCAGGAACGTATAACATGCCTTGTTATATCAAATGAATAAGACAGAAAGACAATTGCTAGAGTTAGGAGAAATTTTGAGGGACGAAAGTTGGACAAGATTTAAAAAAAATGATGAAGAGGTTAAATGAGACGATTCACTACATCGCAGAAAAAATATGGAATAGTGGAGAGGTTTCTAACATTACCAACTGTCGTCATACCTTTCATTTAAACAAATACCCTTAAAAGAATTCAAGGCAAAAAAGAAAAGAAAAGCAGAACAGTGGTGCTTTCCTGAAAAGATACCACGTGGTAACAGTAACCTTGTATAGAAGTTAAAGAGGATATATGAGCAGCATTTGAAATGACGTTTAAGTGCAGTTCAAGTCGTGATATGCGAAAGAGCGGAAAACTGACCAAAGTTGAAAATCTGATTACAGTTTTGACTTAGAAAGCGCATTAAACAAACCTGGACTGTACGTCAAGTAAAAAATTTCCACCTGCTTACTGATAAAATCCAGGCATTGTATCATTTATCTTCAGTGTGGTTACTGCCTTTGAAATAAAGAATATTGCAAATCGAAATATTGCATTCAACTCTTGTCATTGCAGAAAATGCCATGACGATACTCATTCCCACAAAGTCTTGACGGATGGCGAGAGAAGTGTCTTTCGAAATGCAACGAAGTATGACCAATTAAGCCCATGACGTAATGAACTTTACTGTATCATTTAGCCCATGACGTAATGAACTTTACTGTATCATTTAGCCCATGACGTAATGAACTTTACTGTATCATTT
>RDPX01000113.1:1546890-1562501 GCA_003991215.1 Morbakka virulenta | reverse complement strand
TAATGTAAATAAAATTATGTACACAAATTAACTTGATTGTTCTTTGCAGTGGATTGCAATGGACGTTTAAGTGACGTGGTAGCCAACTTTACTAATGCATTTGCTCTCAATAATTAAATTCACTTTTTTTAGTTCCTCAGCTGGGATTAGGTCAGCGCTTATATTTCCTTACCCTTTTGGCTGCCTTAGCAGTGGTTGCTCAAAAAGAAGTTTCTTAGAAAAAAAATTCCATATATTTAAGCTTGGAATTATATAGAGTCCCCTGTTCTGCACCCCTCAAGGTCTATTGTTTAAAACAGACTGTGGACATCCTTGACACACAAACTTTGTATGGCATTACTTGTATGGGACATGCTGTTTTCTTTTAAAGGCTTCATGTAATGTAAATAAAATTATGTACACAAATTAACTTGATTGTTCTTTGCAGTGGATTGCAATGGACGTTTAAGTGACGTGGTAGCCAACTTTACTAATGCATTTGCTCTCGATAATTAAATTCACATTTTTGTAGTTTCTTAGCTAGGATTAGGTCAGCGCTTATATTTCCTTACCCTTTTGGCTGCCTTAGCAGTGGTTGCTCAAAAAGAAGTTTCTTAGAAAACAAAATTCCGTATATTTAAGCTTGGAAGTATATAGGGTCCCCTGTTCTGCACCACTCAGGGTCTATTGTTTAAAACAGACTATGAACATCCTTGACACACAAACTTTGTATGGCATTACTTGTATGGAGCATGCCGTTTTCTTTTAAAGGCTTTAAATGATGTAAATAAAATTATGTACACAAATTAACTTCATTGTTCTTTTCAGTGGATTATCCAAATGTTTTTTCAACCAAGAACAGACAAAGCCTTCATCTTTTGCTAAGGAAAAAATATGGAGAGGTACTTGTTAATTTTGAAATTTTGATTGGTGTTTTTTGACTCACAAGATAGTTTTATTACTTAACACTTTTAATCGGTTGACACCAATTATTATTTATTTAATTCTTGTTTTTTATCAATAACAAGGGATTGATGAATTCAATGTCTCAAGGATTTGTATTAATATATTATTAATTTGGTATTAATAGAATGGCATAACGTGGTATTAATAGTGGTATGTTTCAACAAGTCAATTTTCGATATTGCTCTTTAAAAAATGCAGTAGTCTCTAATCCTGAACGTTTTATAAAAGGTGTTATCTTTAAGAATAAAGAGCTGGTAGAAAGTTCAAAATGATTATTTTTCATTTAACTCCCCTCTTCCCAGTAACAGTAATCTTTTTCTTCAGGTTTCCTATAAATGAAAAACTGCCTGATGGCAAAAGAACTGCATCATATTTCCTGTTTTCAGAGAAAGTCAAAATGTCGTGTATCGCTGTATTAACCTAATGTAAAAATGGATTTCCAATGTAGCGGTATTTCTTTACTGGGTTTTTTTCTGCTAGGAGTCGGAGGTTTTGGTGGATAGGAGTCATTCTTAGGTTTACTTCAAATTTCTAAATCTCCATGGGAAATAGGATAATATTGGTTAAATCCCTTTATTGAACTTTTCAGGGAAGAGCTTTGAAAATCAGTGACTTTTTATGGAACGTTAAACATTTTTGGTCACATATTTGCCCAATAGGTCAAAGACTGCAGAATTAAATTTTAACCTCAGCTCTTGTTTGAGGTTAAAGGTTAACAACGTTTGACTGCCATTGATTTTATTACAAACCACAAAAATGCCATATCATTTTATTTTCTATTTCTTACACCTGATATTGAGTCAGCAATTAACTGTGACAGTAAGACTGCAGAAGCCAGTAATTATTTTTCGTTTTAACGTCATTTTCCCCAGTAACTATGGCTCAGATGGTGCCTTTACAGGGGCTTGGTTGTGACCGTGAGGTATCTCTTGGCAGAATAGCATTCATAATGCCAACCAATGGCATTTACTTTTTGTAAAGCTCCAAATTCTCCTCTCTCGGTTAGGGAATTGAACCCGTAACCTATTGGCTACGGTGCAACTGCGCTAACCATTAAGCCACGTGTCCTCCCCAAAACCACTAAAATATATGCAGTTCAATTTCTTTTTAATTGCGCCATTCCTTTAACTTAATGCAACATTTCAACTGCGGCTGAAGCCTCAATTATGAGGTTTATAGCAGGCACCCAGCGATCGGACTGATCGATCGATTTCTGATCGATTCCATGCCAGGAAACGTTTAATCGATCATGCAGTTGTAATCGTGATCGATTATTTTTATGAGAAATTATGAATTTTCCGCGAACTTTCGCGTAGAAATTGGTGAAAACACGCATTTTCTTACCTTTCTCAATCAGGAGCATTCTGTCCGCGCCATCTTGATTTTCAAATCTCGCGGGAAATTACGTTCTTGCTTGTTGCGCATGCGCATAGCAACCGGTCACTTACACTTAGACGTAGCCAGTGTCTGGTACAGCGAGAAACTATCAAAGCTTTGCAGACGATGCTCCAATCATATGTACAGTTTTATTTTCAACAATGGATAGGACTCCCGTGGACAATCCTGGACGTATCCAGAGTGATGTATGAAAGTGTTTTGTTTTCTGAAAGGTCAAAATTGACGGAATTCCGAAAATTGAAAAAATAACCAAGGTTGTTTGCAAGATTTGCTTAAATGTATACATGGAAACACTGTAATTATACTGCGCTGCACCAGATCCTACCCAGTGCAGACGCTACATGTTAAACAGCATTGCTCCAGGTAACGATCTCTTATAACGGTCATTTCCAAGCTTTATATAATCGATTATCATCGATTAATCGATCGTCCTGACATCTCGATAATCGATTATCATTGTGGGAGGCGATTTGGACCCCTAGTTTATAGGTTTTATTCAAAACGCCTAAGCTGAAATGGAATTACACTATAATTGTTTTATGAAATGCAAGCACATGGCTATACTTGTAGGCTTTCTAAACACCAGAGTATAGAGAAATCATTGCAAAATTGATAGAGAACTGGGCACCAATAGCTCAGTCTATGGCTATGGTTTATGGCCAAGATAACTAAGGGTGCTTTTAAAGCACAGTTACAAGGAACTTTAATATCGGGCCCGTTTTTATTACCTCACTCCAAAATCCTCACTATTTTGTCCGTGGTGCAGCTAGCTAACAGATTTTACGCATGTAGGTGTACGGGGACTGTAAGATATCTACATGCTGTACACTTAGTTAGCATTCTCTCGTGGTTAACAAATTACAATGAATATTAAAAGGAATAGAAAAAATAGCTTCTAATTCGATACAATTAATTACATTTAATATAATTAATATTTAATGAATTAATTTTTTGATATTGAAATTAAGTGGGATATATCAAAATTTGGTCTCCGTTTTTAACAATATAGTTTTTTAACAGTTTTTAATTGCCCATTGTTTTTTGTAAAGTCCTTTTCAATGTTGAAACGGAGGTCTTGAGATATACTATTGTAAGGGCTCAAAGTAAAGAAAATAGCATATAAAATAATGAAATGATAAATCAAGGTCCATTAACCATCCATTAAGATTCCTTTTCATCAAATGCCTGTAACGTATGTTTTGGTACTCGTTAAACATATGGTGAACATTATTGTTATTAATGTTTCTAAACTACCTGAAATGAGATCAAGTTTTACGACTTATGTAGAACATATGGTAAACAANTTTTAACAGTTTTTAATTGCCCATTGTTTTTTGTAAAGTCCTTTTCAATGTTGAAACGGAGGTCTTGAGATATACTATTGTAAGGGCTCAAAGTAAAGAAAATAGCATATAAAATAATGAAATGATAAATCAAGGTCCATTAACCATCCATTAAGATTCCTTTTCATCAAATGCCTGTAACGTATGTTTTGGTACTCGTTAAACATATGGTGAACATTATTGTTATTAATGTTTCTAAACTACCTGAAATGAGATCAAGTTTTACGACTTATGTAGAACATATGGTAAACAACATAGCTGTTAGTGCTTTCAAAGTACATTAAATGTGATCAAGTTTAGTATTTATCGCGAGAGATTTGTGAGAATCACACTGCTCGTTACCAGACTATTTTGGATTAAAGCGACGTCTTTAATTTTTGGTGCTCCTGCTCACTCAAGTGAACGTTTGTAGTATGGCAGAAATGACAGCTACGTCACAGCCTTGAGGTCGTAATTTTCTGTTAAAAAAACGGGGGCAGCATCGTTTGAACTGAGTTACTCTTGAACTCTTGAGGTTGACCTCAAAACCTTGCAAGAAAACGAGCTTTCAAGGTAAGAATTTATTCGGATCGAGAAGATGTTATCCACAATGTTAATGAGTTGCGATAGTGAAGGAGAGCAATAGTATAATGCAACAATTGTGGGAGGAGTCCTTAAAATCTGCAGGTTAGTTTTTTGTTTTGACCTATCCAAATGGCGGTCAATGGCGGTCACTAGAAATACTACCCCCGGTTTTGAAAAGAATAGGGTTTCAAAATGGATATACGTCACTAATCAATTTGACAGAAAGGATGTATCCCTAAGCTGCCATTTGTCGAATAAATATTGTGACGTATTTCTGCCACGGCACAAACGGTTGGGACTGTATGTTACTTGTTATTGATCTTTAAAGATAGCTAAAGTTTTGGTTTCCAATTAATGCCCAGTTCTAATGAAAGCAAGCCCAATCGCTTCACAGGCTGTTTCTAATTCAGCTTGAAGCGACTCAAATTTTCAATATGCTTCTACTTCTATAATCTTTCATTGCAACTGTTTTTGTAAAGGCTAATGAAAATATGTCACAAGGAGAAAATCAGTATAATTAATAAATAATTTTTCCAGGGTAACATTTCTTCAGGTTTTATTTCTTTTGGCGTGTTATTTGTACAGAATTACGCCCAAAACACCCGCCTGCCACCAAATATCCTAATTATAATTAGTTATGAAATAATTAAAAGTATAATATAACAGAATATTTAAAGATTGGATACGACAACAGTATAAAGATTAATATATTAATTATGAATTATAATTAATCATTATAAATCCTATTTATTATTTTCTCTCCTATACTTACTTAACGTTTTTTACAGCGTAAATTACTTGGCCAAGAATCAAAGAAATGGGATGGCCTTCTTGAGGTACTATCTTTTAAAATACTTGGAGTTTTTGTCTTCTTTTTTAATCAATTATTTTCTGTATTACATTGCGAATGCTTTCTACATTTATTTGGAATTTAGAACTATTATAGTTAAATTTTTGTTAATTGAAATCAAATGTAACGGCCTGTACGTTATTTTGAACATTTTTTCTGAGGCACTTGTTTTAGGCGAATTTCAGGTTTTGGATTTTCGTAATGGAATTCGAGTGTAACTTTAAGATGCCACGTTTGTTACTTTTTTGAAGTAGTCAAATAAATGATTTGTGATAAAAACTTTTTCGCGGGTACTCGACTGAATCAGGACACCCGAACAAGCAAACACAAGTCGAATGTTTTTATCAATACGGAAAACTAAGAGAGAATCAAGAAGGCCTGCCACTTTTCGTGATCACTTAAAGAAAGCAATTTTATTTTGGGGAACGTACACACCGACATCTGAGGAACCTGTTTTGTATAAGAAAGATGAGATTGAGAATTACAAGGCGTTTTGCTCAAGTGTTACATCTGGTCGGTTCGATTTTATAAAGATGTGTCACCGACTACAAACAAGGACGTATAAAGACATGTGGTTTTTGGAAGGAATCATGCGATTTTATAGTAGAAAAGATGACAAATACGAAATTTTGAAAAAGGTGCTTATGAAAAACCGGCGGTGAATGCTGTCAGGAGAAGGCAATAAGTTTCTGTTGGGCATGAGATAAGAAGAGAAGGAAATATTAAGACGGAATTGCACCCTAGTCTTAAAACAGTTACATCGCATCACCGAGGATCGTCCCATATAGATAACTACAACATCAATAAAGTACCCCGTATTAATTTTTGCCAATGTAATGTCTTTGATGGTTTTTACATCTCTCTAGTTTGGGTTTTTTAAGAAAAGAAATGCTCTTCAGTTTGTATCAAACATTTTTTTTGCTTTCTAAGGGTGCTGTTGTTGAAAATGAAATGTTGCAGGCTCAGTTAGTCTTTTTACTGGAAACAGAATATAACGATAGAACTGCAGCTGTTGAATGGGCCAGATGGTTGGGAATACCTTACAAGGAGTTACCCCCTAAATGTAGACATGTTTTAGAGACTGAAGACAAGAGGTACCTGGGTTTTATATTTACTTATTCTTGCAAAGTATATTTGCCTTTTTATTAAATATACACCTGCAGGGGAAACGCAGGTGGAAAGTATGTGTGAAGGTAAGTGGCTAGGGGTAGTGTAATGGGTCGCACAAAATTACACAAGTGACATTTATTACATACATTAAAAGAGACACTAGAAGGTGTTTTTCTTGATAACAATTTCTTTCCTTCGACAACCCGTTCTGTGCTCTGTCCTACTCAAAAACTGTCTCTATTGTTCGTCCAAACGCGTTGTTGTTTCATATTCATAATGACGGATGAAGACATTACGTCATTGCATAAATATACAAATATACAACAACATTAATTGGTATGAGTATACGCAGATGCTTTCTACTCTGAGTTGAAATATGTAGTGTCCGAAAGCACGAGATGTAGAAGAGAGACCTTGACCATCAAATCATTTACTGCAATTTTATTTGGAAAGTATTAAGTTGAGCCTGGTTAAGTAATATATGCAGTCGAAAACAGAATTTCAACGAGTGGCCATGTGTTTGAAGTGTGATATTGATATTGCATTGTAATGCAAATACTGATATTAATACCCGAAGGGACAGCAGTAAAGAACGTTTTGATGTTAATGGAGTTCCATGAATTTTTTGGGAACCATTAAGGAATTTAGAGTTTTGTTCACAGAATTTAGTGAGATACTTTGTTTTCGTAATATAGAAGTAACCAGATAAGATTCGCTGAAAGGAAAATTACTGCTTAGGAGAAAAATTCTATGGAAAGATGTTGCAGACCTATTATGTTTACCTTCCCCCCCCCCTCTCTCTCTCTCTCTTTCTCTCTCTCACTCTCTATCTATGTATCTGTCTGTCCGTCTATCTGTCTATCTATCTATCTATCTAACTATCTATCTATCTATCTATCTATCCATCTATCTATCTATCTATCTATCTATCTATCTAACTATCTATCTATCTAACTATCTATCCATCTATCTATCTATCTATCTGTCTATCTATCTATCCATCTATCTATCTATCTATCTATCTATCTATCTATCTATCTATCTATCTATCTAACTATCTATCTATATATCTATCTATCTATTTATCTATCCTTCCATCTATCTTTTTAACTAACCATTTGTTATCAGCTTGTGTGTTCAAACCGGGATTTGACTCCATCCCAGGGTTCCACTGTATTTGATACAAATAATCTTTCAGTCAGGTAGGTAAGGTATTTTAATCACTGCAAAGAATATTGGTTGTAAACAAGTAAGCATGTAGATAGGTATCAACGGGATTTGGGATATCAATTTACAATGTAAGCAGAATAAAACAGAGCACTGAGATGAAAAATAAACTTACCTATCTTGCATGTTTGTTTGTTTATCTTTATGTATCAGGGACGCCATAATCAAGTAAGGAAATCAAAGGGAGTTGTAACTAATTCATTGTATCACATTGTGATAAAAATTATTGTAAAACGTTTCTGGTCTTAGATATTGTCACATAGCTGGAGCCGTCACACAAGTAACATCTATTTTACTTGAAGCTAGTATCAAGACACTATGCAGGTTTTTTGCAACTAAATCACTCATCGTAAGGCGTCAAGCCCACTGTAAAGGTACGGGTATAGGCACAGAATAGGGAGGCTGGTTAAGTGGAAGACATAAGTGCACAGTAACTGTTACTAAGACGTTTGTGCCGATAAAAATTATATTGAGCCGGAAAACAGGAAAAAGGAAGAGAATGAGATTATTGCGGCTATTACCAGAAGACTCGACATTGGATCCAGTTCAAAAGAAAGGCGAAGTGGAAATATATGTCATAAATGGTAGCACTGAAAATGTATATAGGTATAGAGTATTCTTTTCAGGGAGGCCTTAACAAATAAATTTGCAATTTGCCATTTAATGTTGGCTTAAGTAATTTTAAACATCATTCAAACTTTACATAAATTGGTATCATTTTCATAAAAAAAATAACTTGTTTTTTCAGTCGTATTTACGAACAAGCTTTACGGTTTCAGCTGGCTTGAGGGACGTTTTTCTATTTTGACTTTTACCATTTTGCCTATGGAAGCCAATGGTTGCTATTATGACCAACCGGGACAAATTTTAAGTGTTTTGGTTAATAGGAGAAAGTTTTGATTATTTTGGGCGATGGAAAGTAATTTAGACGGTATGGACTAGCAGGGTATAATTTTCCCATTTTTGACTAGGATGAGCTAATTCATTTTGGTTTTGTATTTACGAAGCAGATGTCTGCTGTCTTGACAAACGGGACCCAGTTTTGCTATTTTAGTTGATGTCTTTCCAAATGACTAAACCGAAATCCAAATTTTAAATAGTAAAATTCCCTGTACTCGTGACAGATCTTTGTACTTATTAGATGTAGGCTTCATGAGGTTTAGATAACTTTAATAGAAGCCAACTTAGAACAGCTTTATTTTCGGGTTGCCTTTGATATTCAAGTTTTTGATTCAAAAGAGGTTTGTAGTACAATGCTGTTGCTTTTCCTTAATTTGAATATTCAAATTTGTATTTGACTTTTTGTTATTGTATTATTGTCCTGCCAAAGTTTGGACACAGCTGACTGTTCCACACGCAAAAATCTATGTTCTATCCCATCTTTCAATCACAAGGGGGTAAGGGTTGATTCAGCAGTAAAATTAGTCGCGCAAATTGGTTTCTCAAGATATTGTAATGAAATTTTGTTTACAGGTAGGTATCGATAATGTGCATAATAAGGATATTATTTAAGTTCAAAGTTTGGAGGGTCAACTTTTAGGGAGGGAGTCAAAACTTTCCGATTCTGAATGATCCTGCCCGATGTGAAAAGAAAATTTTTTACATGATTTTTTGCAATTTGTGCAAAAACGTCAAGATATTTTCAATTTTTTCGCAACTGTTGCAAAATATTTTCGAAAACTTTAAAGCATTTTGTAACCGCCGAAAATCCGAGAGAATCTGATGGGAAGAGCATGAGCAGTATTACAATTCCAACAGAAGCTGTTATAATGAACTTGCAACGAATGAGAGGTGGAATTGTGGGAGGAGGTGGGTTTGATACTGCCAGTAAATTGACTGTTGTAAAAAGTCAGCTTCTAATTCAAAGTTTTATGCAGTAGAGTCGGACATGAATTCAATAAAGGAAGAACAGAGGCATTCAAAGCAGTATCACATTTCCAAAATTTAGTTGGAGAAATATATTGTGGTGGAAATGTTGGAGGTGGGGGCCAGATAATACCAAAAAGAATATTTTTTCTCGTTTAGTATGGGAGGAGCAAGGGCCAGCGAGTGAGCCAGCAGGATACTACCCTCTTGCTAATCTCGCACAAACGTATGAGGAAAAATGGAAAAATATTAGTAGCAGGGTCGTTTTCCTAGTAGAATAGATAAATTGAATTACACTTAACTTGAAAAAGAATGGACAGAATGGGAAAAAAATGTGTTTATTTTCATTTTTACGTTATGATTGCTCTGTAATGTTGTCTTTAACATTGATGTGGCCTGAATTAGCGCCTTATTTTAACGGTAAGATTATTCATCCACCATGCTATTTTCGCGACCAACTGCTGATAAATTAATATGTTCATAGTGATTTTTAACAAATGTTTTAAACATATTCACGGTTTTAGATCAAATGCTGCCAACCCTGATAAATCTTCAACAGAAAGACGCAATTTACTGACCAACGACAAACAAATAGAAGACAAACTATTTGATAGTCATACAAGTTCTTATGACGAATTTTATCAATTGAGTTTGCCAAGAAACGCTATCTATTTCGTGGACACTGCTGAAAATTTGTATAAATGCCTTACTGTGTTGTTCAAGGTATGAAAAATTTTAATAGTTTTTCACCTACCTCCACCCCCCCCCTCCTTAGTATGTTAAAGTTGTAAACGAGAAAGTTTGCTACACAATTTGCAGTACTTTGAAATTGGCATATATATTTTAAGAGAAGGGTATGTGGGCATGACGATTATGATCCTTTAATTATTTTCAAAGAAGAATAAGACTAATGTCTGTAGCTCCACTGGTCGTACAATTTACACGGGTTAGGGTAAAAAAGGTTTCGTTTAGTTTAGGATTTGTTAGTATTTTTCTCGTCATTTTTCAACTGGCATTCATATTTCAGCGCAACTAAGTATAGGGCATACAATTTTCAAGATTCAAAATAAACAAAGTTAAATCCTTTTATAAATCTTTATAACAGAAACATATTTTGAAAGAGGCCATTTTCCTTTTGGCACAATTTCTGCCGGTGGTCATACTTTTGGTATATACAGACAGAAATTTATTGTAGTTAAGTTAATGAAGCACAAAGCGGGCAAAATGCAGGGTTTTTCTACATCATACAGTTGGTCGTGAGAAACTCCTCCTGTATGGCATTGCAACTAATTTGGATATCATGACGGCCTAAAGTCCAGATAAAGGAGGTGGGTTGGTGTCAGGAAGGACATCCGGCCTTCAAGATCTTGCCCCAAGTACGAGGAGTTCTCCTAGAAATGTTCCGATTACTGCTAGGACGTGTTCGAAAAATTCCTGAGGGCCAAGGAAGCTTCAAGTTACAGTTTGGAATTTAGGTACGTTAGCCGGGCGACGTTAGGAGGTAGTGGGTACTTTGAGCAGCAAAATATCGATGTTGCCAGTGTTACAAAAAACACTTTGGAAAGACGGATCAGCACGATAGCTTGGATCTGGATTTAAACCCTCCTTCTTAGAAAAAAACTCCGCTCAAGTAACGGCGTTGGAATAACCGTTAGTAAAGACGCACAAGACTACATCCGTTCAATCAACAGAAAAAGAGATAGAGTAATGAGCCTGACTTTTGTCGTAGAAAAGAATTTAGCAATGTCCTTTTTTTCTGGTTACGCATCCCAAAGTGGACTTTAAAGCAGTGGGAAAGATACGTTTTACGAGAAACTGGAAGCAGCTGTTCGCCAAGCGCCTGGCGAATATCTTGATGTGTGTACTTCGATGAGCATATAGGAAAACTGGCTGATAACCAATTCTCGCTTGGAAACGGAGAGAAAACAGCTAGGGGACAGACATTGGACTTTTTGGACTCTCATAACATGAGCATTGTAAACACAAGATTCATAAAATGTGAGTCGCATGTCATTACTTATCAGAGTGGGGGCCGGAGGACTCAGATTGAGTATGTCCTAACCACAGAACACTTTGTCAAGAATATTGAAGATTGAAAATGCATACCGGGGGAAGAAGTTGTCAACCAGGCGCCTGTGGTTTGTGATACAAGGTTGCAAAGGACCAAACGAAAACTGCGAAAAAGGGTGAAACAAAGATCAGATGGTAAAAACTGAATGAGGATGCACTCAGAACAGACTTTAAACACTTGGGCTTAAAGTTCAACAAAACTGCAACTCTTAAGGAAGAAATAACCAAAAGGGTAACAAGTGCATGAACATCAACTGGCAAAAGTGAAGCGAAATCCTTTTTGACAAAAAGATGAAAAACATTTGAAAATGAAGGCGAACATGCCCATAGTAAGACCAGCACTGCTGTACGTAGTGGAAACTTAGGCAAGTAAAAAGGCGGATATTAGGAGATTGAACACAACAGAGTTGAAGATACTGAGAAGCATTCATGGAAAAACATGATGGGACCGCATACCAGACAGTTCGCCGGTGTCGAATGTCACTGAAATCGAAGAAATTTTCTCTCTGAAGCTTCAGATACACAGCAAAAGAAGAAAAGGCCGACCCCTAGCAACTAGTGGTAAGGTCATTCAAGGTGAGCATTAATAGCNAGGACAAAAATTCGCACATTTATCAACATATAAATGCCTCTTTAGACTGCAAAAGAGCTTGCAATAATGGTAGTTGTTTTTCCATTTTAGATTATGCAAGCACTAAGTACCAACTACGTATAAAAGAGGGTTTGCATATTAAATGGAAACAACCGGCATTAAATAAACAGTTTTATTGTTACATAGGACAGTTGCTTGTTTAGTGTCTTTGTTCTGCTTTTTCTCTTGGGTATTGTTACATACGCTCTGTAACACTGAATTATGTTTTGATTAGTATAAAAGCCTTGATGTTTCTTGTACATTTTATATACATTCTGAAGAAGGTATGTGAATACCGAAACATGTAAATGATGAAAAGGTTAAAAACTATCGTGTTTTTCATGAAATGTTTATCTGTATTTGTGCTGAATCGCAGTTTTGGAAAGATGAAAAACATTTGAAAATGAAGGCGAACATGCCCATAGTAAGACCAGCACTGCTGTACGTAGTGGAAACTTAGGCAAGTAAAAAGGCGGATATTAGGAGATTGAACACAACAGAGTTGAAGATACTGAGAAGCATTCATGGAAAAACATGATGGGACCGCATACCAGACAGTTCGCCGGTGTCGAATGTCACTGAAATCGAAGAAATTTTCTCTCTGAAGCTTCAGATACACAGCAAAAGGAGAAAAGGCCGACCCCTAGCAACTAGTGGTAAGGTCATTCAAGGTGAGCATTAATAGCATAGAATGTGATGAATACTGTAATAATTACTACCCCGCTGTGACATGTTGGAACTGTGTTATCTAAAAAGGAATTAAAATCCCAAGTTTTATTTTATCATAGGATAAAAATATAAATGTGCTAATTACAAACTTTGGAAGTGTGTTCCGAGAATTGTTCAAAAAACAGCTCACTCTACTCCACTCAGGAATAAAGATATATGAATAAGTCGTGGCCAAGAGCTCCAACAGTGCTTATGGTTTTAACCAATTTCCTTTCATTAATACAGAACTAATCGACAAACAAACATAAAAACAGGCTGTACTAAGTAGTATACAGAGCGCAGAGGTCAATATATTGTGCTTCAGTTGCTATGGACGTGCATACTAAGGACGACTATAAAAATTCATTGAATAATATAGGGAACCATGAAAGGTGGCGTCAATAAGACTTGAAGAAAAGGTCACCTTATTGTGTTCCCAATAGTAGATTTATTCTTACTAAGACGCCTTTAAACAATATTAACAATAGTGCGCCAGCTGTTTACTAAATGCCTTGGTGGGAAATTATCGGTACCTACTTTCTTACTGCACACTATGCTGGCCGACATGTAACACGGCAACAAAAGCCAGTCTCTTCTCTCTGCTCCGGGCCAGCTTCTGGATGATATCCCAGTTTTTAAACTGGTTTTTAACAGTGCGACGCCATGTGTTTATGGGTTTTTTCTTGCTTACTCTTTCCCACTGACCTCCTGTAAAGGGTTGTTTCTTTTGTTGCCTGTAAATATTTAGTCGTGGAATTCAAGTATTTAGACTTGCTAGGCTAAAAATGCTGGTTTATAGAGCAAATGAGATCTGGTACATAACAATAAAATGATTATTAAAATGGAATTCATTTTTATTTGAAACTTTTTACCACGCAGTGAAGCTCACCTAGAGGCCGGAAAGGGATTAAGATTGGGAGGGATTTTGTCAATATACGTAAAATACGCTTTTAAAATCCTACCTTTTATTAAGCGTTAACAGCACAAAGCATTGTTTTAGGATAACAACGGCAGTGGACAGCATTTTTAAGGAAATATCGATGTGTAACATAAGGTTTTAATCAGTGACATTATGATATGAATTATGAACTGTGAACTATTAATATATGAACTATGACATGCTATGAAATATGCATGATATTGTAAACAATTTGATGTTCTGGAAAGAATTGCTATTGCTTTTAATGCCCTTTTACTAATGAAGATTGCTTAACGAGAACATTTAGCTTGTATTTAATGTATACGTATACATGTGTATTAGCTTTGTTTGAAAGGGGGGGGTGGGGGGGTGGAGAGTACCAAGATTTTTTTCAGCATTTATCGTAGGGTTTATTGTTATCCCCTTAATTTTTTTTAGTCTGGTTTAAATATTGGTTTTGATGCTGAATGGGTTCCAACTTATGGACGTGCAGGCACACAAGAAAGGTAAAAACATATCTGCACCTTGCTCTTGTTTTTTTAAAATTTACTTTATCAGATAGAATAAATGCTGAGGTTTTAATTTTTTTCTGTCGAGTTTATGAAATCGGGAGCTTTTTATTGAAGTATTTTCCTTGAAGTATGCTTTTCTTTAAATAGGCATTCTAAATTAAATGCCAGAAAAAGCACTGTTCTTCATAAAGGATGTACTTTATATCTGTTTTCATACAGTTTTTTTGGCCCACCGTAGTAAGTAGTGGGCATTGCTTTTTGTTACAGCCACTGTCTATAATTTGGTACCAAATCAATGGGAGAAATGGTTTGATTATGTGAAGGTACTCCATCCTTTGGACACTTGATTATACCCATAAATGCGTCACACAGTGATCCGTTTGACCTACTATCTCCCCGAAGGACTTTCTCAAGATCACCTTGTTTCTACTAACCAAACAAGAACTCCCCTATCTGAAATCATAGACAGAGTGATACTATATCACTAGCCCTAGCTGAAAGCATCCGGGGGATTGGCGGTGAGGGTTGATGGGAAAGAGCTGCTTTACTTTTACCTTACTATTTTAAGTGAGGCAGTACCGAAGCGGGCCCCTCAATAGACACCCTAAAATAAGAACACCCATAAGTAAATACACTTGAATGTTTTCACTCCCAACTCACATCTAAAAGAATCAATGGTAGTGTTTTGCAATATTGATAATATACTTTTGTTAATGGACTCGGAAAACATTTTGCTGGGAGGTTACATTGACATATATTTGATACTTAATACTTGCGACATATTGCAGGTTTAAAATGAAAATATTTGTTGTTTGGTTAGACTGCTGGAATTTGCAAGTGGCCAATATTGAATTTGGGGACAGAAAACTTGTGTCAATGAAAGAGAATCTTAATTTTATACAACTCTTGAATAAACTTATCTCTTCAGTAAAGACTTAAAATGCATACATTTTTTAGGTGAATACGCTAACGAGCGTTTTAATGGAATGGACGGGGTTTGGAAATAATTATTTTTGTTGTTGTAAAAGCAGTTAACATTAATTTTTATAGGATAGCAATCCTTCAGCTGGCAACAAATACACATATATTTTTAATTGATCTCATAACTTTGAATGAAACTGACAATGGTCGAGATGCTATTAGAGAATTACTGGAAGAGCTGCTGACTTCAGATGATAATCTTGTAATTGGTAAGTTAATAGCGATTTTTTTTAGTGTAAGCAATTTTTGGACCCGAAAAATGGAGGTACTAGCTTAAATTACTCTTCGCAACAGGCTCCATCCTTGCAGTTCTTTCCACACTCTCATAATAAGGTCATTAACTAGATTTGGGAGGATAATCAAAGACGTCAATATATATATATATATATATATATATATATATATATATAGAGAGAGAGAGAGAGAGAGAGAGAGAGAGAGAGAGAGAGAGAGAGAGAGAGAGAGAGAGAGAGAGAGAGAGAGAGAG
>RDPX01000113.1:1531017-1546153 GCA_003991215.1 Morbakka virulenta | reverse complement strand
AGAGAGAGAGAGAGAGAGAGAGAGAGAGAGAGAGAGAGAGAGAGAGAGAGAAAGAGAGAGCAAGCAAGCAAGCAAGCATGTATCTTCATCGTTCTTTTCTGTTTTTGCCCATTCCATTTTCCTGTTGTGCTTTCAGATGACAATCATAGGACAAATTTCACATGTCTGAAAAACTGCCATTCTGAAAGCCTTCAGCTAACATCTTTATTTTCTTTTTGTTGCTATTTGTCCTGTAGAAACTTAACATTCTGCAGGGTTGGCTATCTGAATCTAAGGTTGTCAGCCAGATAGATAGATAGATGGATGGATGGATAGATATGGATATATATATATATATATATATATATATTAACCTCCATGTCAGCGAAAGCCTGATTATGCACACACATACACACACATATATATATATGTGTTTGTGTATGTGTGTGTGTATGTGTGTGTATAATCAGGCTTTCGCTGACATGGAGGTTAATATATCTAACCAGATGTGGGCTGCCAGGGTCTCGGGCTACTAAAATTTGTTAAAGACTGCCACTTTGTGTTACCGACCCGCTGGCTTCTCAGTCCATTGACTAATCCACTGCACTACTGATGAATATAGTGAAATGGTCGCCAAACCGTGAAACCCTTCAACCCATGAGCTCTCCATATATATACATATGAGTGGATGGATAGATTGACAGAAAAATAGATGGGTAAATGGATTTGTCACATTTTGTAAAGACAACGCCACTTGTTGAATTTTTTTATTCGCTAACATTTTTTTATGACTGAAAATTATTGATATTAACAAATTTTGAATAACTTGAAATAGAGATGATTTTAATGTTGGGGGTGTATTTTTAATGTGTGACCTAGGAATGTGAGATAGGCTAAGGAGGAGCATTTCTTTAGTATTTTCTAGAGGGTCAAAGGAGATTAGTATCGATCCTTAATAACTATGACTTGTAAAATATCCGGTGTTTAACTTTGCATTCTAAAACTTAGCCTTGAAAAGCGTCACTAACGCAATAAGAACCCTTATAATGTTTTGGGTGCAGATGCCTACTTTAAGTAACGATAGAAAGATTGACTCTAGCTCATGATTTTTTGAGAGTGAGAGTGAGTGAGAGAGAGAGAGTGATGAGTGTGATTTTTTTTGTTTGGAAGAGATCCTCTGTTCACTTATAAGTTTAGTTTTTTTATTCATTTGGGCCCAAGTGACTTGTTTGTTCAGTCAAATGTTAGTTAGTGTTTTAAATATGATTTTTTAAAAATTATTTTTCTTGTTTGTTAGTATTAAGAACAGACAAATGGAAGATATCATAGAGATCTACTGCACTATTTTATTTAAACTATTCCCATATATTCATACCATTCTTTTTAAGTTTTGATTTCCAAATTTTAGTTTTGAAACATTAAACTATGCAAATTTGGTAATCAGTAGGGCCAGCCTGCTATTTTTCGTTCAAAAACAATCTAATGATTGCTCATTTTTCACAAATAGTACTAGAATTTTGTATCTTTTTGTATTATTAGAATTACTTCTCCATTGATCTTGTTCACTTGTTATTTTATATCGTCTTCTTTCCATTCATGTTTCTTTGAAAGGGTATGGTATCGCAAGTGACTTACGAATATTAATGAACAACTACCCTTACACCAAGGGTTTTATTGAAAACACAAAACGCTTTATTGATTTGTGTACATTGTCACAGTTGGTAAGTGCATTTTTACTGTAGTTGATTAAGATAACTTGGCTTTTATATTAGAAGTAAGCATCCTTTCTCTAGATCAAGACTAAATTCCTCATACATACTGGACAGGAAGTTGCGTATTATATGGATTAATATACGCGTTCTAGTTTTTTGATGAGAACGTACCTTGTGCCTGAGTATTAGTGTTTTCTGTTATTTCACGTTATTTGTAGTAAGCTTACAATGGCAGTCATAATCCTCATTTTCTTACTACAATTTTATGCTACTGCATGTAATTTTTTTCAGTTTCAAATTCTTAATTTTTAATGATGAAAAGTCAAGGCCTATTCTTATTCTTTGGTTTTTCTCATCACTTGCCCTTTTACGTACCAAACCTCCTTTAACCTTGTGACATTTTTCTTCAAATCCCGGTATTTTTGTACTTTGCTGATTTATTTACTTTTGACACTGTTGTTGAAAGGTAATGTAAATGATGTTTACAAGGACCAGACCCGGACCAACCCGACCTCCCTTTTTAGACCCGGAGCGGAATCTTAGGCCTATTGGATCTAAGTATAACTCAATTTCCAATTTATTTATGACGAAGGAGATGTAAAAAATGAGTACATCAATAGCTCTGACAAGATGAACATAAAAGTGCTTATGACAGGATTTTCAAAACCGTTAGTGTGATATAAAGTAGGAACGTGAAAGAAATAGCCTTTTACTTTTATTATCATATCATTCAATAGATAGTCATCGTCATTCAAACCTAAGTTCAGATTGGATAACCACTCGTCACTAAAACAACCCTCATTGTCTAACAGTACGAGTCTTATCGTGGAAGGCCTTTGCAACATGATCTTAGAAACTGTGATAAACAGCGGTTTTTAAAGTTAACTGCAAACGTTACCCAATGACCCCTCAACACACCGAGAGTTTCGATACGTATCTCTTGTGCTATTGACAATATCTTGTCTATCTATTTTGGTCAGGTTGAATACTTCGGATACGATCTGATCCTCGAAATATTGGAGCGATGACGTCTTTGCTGTTGGTTTGCCGTCTGAGTAATCAGTTATGTGAACTTATCATCCCTTTTTCATTTTACATTTGACGAACAGTTTTGCGTGGGAGGTTTCCAAGTGACTCTTAAATGAGTTCAGGCCAGTTGCAGTAAGGTCGTAGTTGAAATCCTTCTTGCAGGCTTTAACCTTGCAATACGCACGTCCTTCAGTAATCTGTTGTGGTATTGAAGTCCTTTGTTTACAGCGTTGCAATGTAGCAGCTAACTTCTTGTCAAAAAGGAGGACTGCTGCCATTTTCGAAACGCCTTAACTGGGACATTTAAAGCGAGGAAAGAAGGCATAAAAATAATCGCGCTGATCAAAGTTTGCACCAGCTTGAGATTTGCAGCAGCGAGGCATTCTATTGGCCGGTGAAACGCGAATCCAGTGGAGATTTAAAATGCGAATTAGCTGCATGGGATGTTTGTGCTGCCCCAGCGTGTGTAAAATGCAGGTTTGGGTGTTTTGCAGAGTGCGTTTCTCACTGTCTTCTTTCAAAAAGACATTTGGGTGAACAAGGCATAAATGAGAACGCTTTGTAGCACAAATTGGTACAAATCTATTTCTGAGCCTGGGAAATTCAGGAGCCTGAGCACTTTAAAACTATAAAAGGAAAAGGAAAAGGAAAAGGAAAAGGAAAAGGAAAAAGAAAAGTACAAAGGTCATTCAGAGAAAATCTTACTGTAAACTATTGTTGAAAACAATTCGTTGTACCGTTCTTACACCCGTTGCAAGAGTTGCACCGGGTGTAACTGCAAATGCGACTGTCACATCTGTTGACGTACTTTTGGCCATACAATGGGCTACTGCAGCATGGAACGAGATTTCGAAAAAAACTTTTCGGAGATGCTTTGAAAAATGTGGGATCGTGGCTGAAATCATGGAGACTGACGATGATGATCCATTCCTTGATGAACAATCAAGCCTTCAATCTTTGGTTCAGGAATTGCCACCGAGTTATACTGCAGATGTTTACCTGGCTCAAGGTGACTGTGTGCCAATTTCTGTTTTGAGTATTGATACAACTCTACCAAATTGGTGAGAGAGTTTGAGGAATAATGCAATAAATGAGATGGTCAGGTCTGTTCCAGATAACAGATTAAATGAGAATGACGAAGAAGAACACTACGACATTGAGCTACCAAAGTCGAGCTTCGTTAATGTGAAAATGGCTCATGGTGCCATGAAGCAAGTGCGCCTGTTTGCAGAAGAACAGGAATTGAAAAAATTGGTAATGTGGTGTTGAAAATGACAACATATTTGGAGGAAATGCGATTGAAAAAAACGAAACAGTGATTTATAACTGCGGAATAAAGTGACATTTTAACATTTAAACATTTTTATGCCTAAATTGATATAAAAAATTTATGTTGTTTGGCGTCATTTTTATTTTGTCTGTTTCTATCAGAATTAATAGCGCGTGATCTTATGAAAGTGTTTGTTAATTTCAAGACCGAATTTCAACAGTTTCAGGGGAAAATATTTTAACTAGTCCATTTGTGTGGTCACTTTTGGAGGGAAACTTTGTAAATTTTTTTCATTTGAGACTGAACCAGGTGGTCGGTAAACGTTATTGGGAGGTGGCCGCTATTCAGAGGCTCACCATATAGGCAATGATATGGGAAAGCGTTTGGGACTGAAGGTTAGTGGCCGTTATTGGGAGGTGGCCGCTAATCGGAGGTGGTCGCTATTAGAGGTTCAACTGTAACTCCGTCGTATTTAACCAGAAGCGCCCTTCAGTTAGTCCGTTGCTTAAGTCCATATTTTGCGAATAATAGCCTACCGATAGCTATCAGGTTTATGACTTGGTAAACCCTATCTTCCTACTCTATGTTGACCTAGACTGACAAATAGGAATATAGTAAATTTTCTTAATAGGTATGTTAAAGGGCAAAAAAAATTGTATTTTTTGTATTTTGGACTTAATAACCTTTTGCTGATATCTTGTTTCAGATATTCAGTTTTGATGGTGCTAAGAAATATTTTCCAGACACCGTAAAAGGAGAGGAAAAAGGACTTAGTCTTCTAGTGAAAAGGTGTTTAGGCAAATTTTTAGACAAAACGTACCAAGTGTCTAATTGGGAGAAGCGACCGTTACTTGAGGAACAAATTTTATATGCAGGTAAGTTAATCGTTAAGTATTAGCCAATACTTGTAAGATCAGAAAATCTCTGAAATTGTAAGAGTTTGGGGAGATCCTGCAGAATTGGGCTGATTTATCGTTAAAGATTTTTAGTTACAAGCATCCAACATGGTGTGAAAGAAGAAGAGCAAGATCGAGAAACCAGATGATATAGTGAGGGCATATGTATTATACATTATATTATATATATTATATATAATATGTTATAGATTACATATATATTATGCATATTCTATATATGTACTCCATTACTCCTGCGAGAAATTAGTAATGGGACGTTTAGTGATTTTTGCCATACTGATGTAGGAAAAAATTGACAGGAAATTTTGTGCACTTAGTTGGATAAAATTGTGATAGTGAATGTGTAAACAAGGTGTTTATTGTGTGTATGCTGAACACTCTCATATCACTTTAAAAAATTGTATAGATGTTGTTTATATGGTGCAACGCATATGAATATACTTGTACGTTGCATATATCTTACATACACATATACGTTCACCAGCATAGCTGCTGGATAAGCGCCAAACAAGTATAAGTATACATTGAATATTCGTTTAAACACTTAAAAGTGTACTTGCACGTTATTTTGAATAGACCGCTTCTGGCGTCTTAATTGCAAATTATATAACAGCTAATTTGATTGTAAGATGAGAGGTGTGACAATAATAATAGTGACATTAAAGACCCTATTATCAAATGGATGGTTTGTGATAAGCGAAGACAAAAAATCACAGTCTTGATTACACTGCACAACAATTTTGACATTAAAAAAAGAAATAATTCTTTTCCGGAGAAGTTAACTACCTCTAATCCTTAGAGATAAGAGCTTTGTCATGTCATGAGTCGTAAGCTTTTCCTGAGCTACGTTTCTAGAGATACTTCTCCCGTCATCATGCTATAGTTGATCTAACAACATAAACCAGTACGAATAATTTTTACTCATAGTGACAGTAATGGTGTTAAGCAAGATTCCCGTTGGAGTTTGTTGTATTGAGCATCGGCAAAATACATATTACGATACACAGATACGAACACTTGCCTTATCTGAGCACAAAAAGTATCGATTTTAGACCAGCTTTTTTTTTGCGATTGTATAAATCTAGTTGAACATTCCATGAGCAGCCGTATTGTTGTGACTTATTCTCATTTTTAAATCCATCGAAGGTTTTTCGGTGCCATTTTAATATTTCTATTGCTTTTGCGCGTCTTAAAGAATTAATTAATGCTCCCCAAAGGTCATCTCAACGAAAAACATAGGTCTTGAAAAACTGCATCAGTGCCACATGGGGTGGTTAAAATGTCAAAATGCTATTTACGTGAAAAGTAACTCTTACTCGGGAGTGGAATGACCAACACATTAAAAAAATTTGTGCTAAAAAATGTATATATGTTCAAATCATGCGATTGTTTTATTCAACAAATTGAAAAGAAGACCATCTTTTTCATTCCAAAGGACTTTTTGATGGGAAAAGTCAAATTTGAGATTCTCTAACAAAATTTTATTGACAATACAGTATTTAATAAGTGCGCAACTTGTACGGCAAGAACGTTTTACAAGAAATCGGGTTGTTTTTGATGATGCAAGACTTGCAGTGTCTCCGGTCTTACCTTCCACTGTGGAGTTCGAGACAAGTGTATTTGGATCACCTCCAGCAATTGTGAAAGTGCATGAGAGGCATTCATATTCCTCTCATGCACTTTCACAATTACTGGGCGTGATCCAAATACACTTTACTGTGCATAACATATCCAAATATACTTTACAAAACATAGCCTTCATGAATGGCGTTCATATACGCAATGGCTTTTTTGGTTTTAACGTCATTTCCTTCCTCCCCAGTAACTGAGACTCAGACGATGCCCTTCACATGGACTTCGATTTGGTAGTGAGGAGTTGCTTGGCCGGATGCCCTTCCTGACCCCAATCAGCGCTTTTTCTTTTGTGAACTTCCAGAGTCGCTGCTCGGGCAATCGAACCCGGAATTCTTGGTTACGGTGCACTTGCACTAACCATTAAGCCACGGCTCCTCGGCATTCATATACGCAATGTATAGTAAAGCAAAATAAAATATTACAATATTGTGCTTGTATTACAACAACTGGCTGCTGTGTAAAATTTATCAACTGATATTTCGCCTTATATCTGGTAATGCTATGACCTGTTTCGGCATTGTGTAAGTTTCATTCCATTTTTGTCTGACTTACATTGAACAGCTTTAGATGCATATTGCCTTCTTGATCTGTATGATGTATTAAATTCTTTGGTACGCAAGCTTGGACTAAAAGTTAACATGGAGCCAGATCTTAATGTTCCTGGCATACATCAAGCTAAAGAACAAAAAAAGAAGTAAGTAGATTTCGGATCACTTATTAGGGTACAGAGGGCTATGCTGACAATCTTTTTTTTTCAGAAAGTAAGGTATTGTACACGCAGTTTTTGTATTTGCTGTTATCTTTCGTAGTCTTTCTGTAATTGGCACACAAATGCCTTTGACATCGTTAGGGTAGGCTTTTTCTTTTTGATAAATTATCTTGATGGCCTGCCACAATATTATACATATTGGGGCAGGCCATATAATTTTCTCCATTACTATAAATAGTTCATTGGACGTCACAACATAATCGATTTTTCGAATGTTGATTTTTCTGAGCTTTTTTTCCCGTAAGAAGACATAACATGATAAGGAAAAGGCTATACGTCGTGGTTTGCTTCAATACATTTTGCTTTGCTGTTGTTATATTTGTGACGAGTTACAAAGACCAATCACACCAGATAATTCACCATTCTCAGTGAAAGACACAAACAAATTTGAGTGAAGTACAAAATAAATTTATTTCAAGACAAACTAGTGAATTTCACAGAAAAATAACACCTTACAAAAGTGCACAAGAATTTGAATGTGTTCTTGCTCAAAGAAAGAAACGTCGGGAATGGAGAAAAATTTTACAGCCGTGCACCAAGAAGGTTGAATGGAATAATACTTTGCAGGGTTACAAAAAACATGTGGAGATCAGTAAACCATACTTTAGTCTCCTATCCAGACTATTATTTTGTAGTTGTATATATAACGAAAAAAATAGTGATTATAAATAATATTGGAGTATTAACACTACGATGTACTATAACGTGGTACCTAACAGTACTACCAGCCACATCTGAAAAGAGTTGGGACTCAAGACTCACAACAAGAGAAGGCAAAGCTTATAATTGTAACATCAATTTAGAATTTACACATTTACGTTATTATTATATAGTACTAGCATAAGAACCCGGCGTTGCTCTAGTAAAAAAGTCCAATGAGTAGGCTAAAAAGGCCCTATCAAGATAATTGAAAGATATTGCTCGATTAGAAATGTGATGGTAGACCATTTCAGGTCAAAGAGCTGCAACTATTTTGACACTTGGGGTGTGGTACAGAAATAATAGGTAATTTAAACTTTGGTAATCTTATGAAAGATAATGTTAGAACTTAAGATAAAAACGCTATGGCAATACATTGGCAAAAAAAGATTAAAAAAACAAAAACAAAAAAAGAGTCCTCCCCATATATATATATATATATGGGGAGGACTCTTTTTGTTTATATATATATATATATATATATATGAATTGCGTTAGTTGATGAAGAAGTGTTTTTTCTGTGGTTGGATTCATCCGTTCAAGTCAAATTTAGATTAGATTTCGTAATATTTTATAATACAATATATAATAGATATGATATGATATGATATGATATGATATATGATATGATATGATATGATATATGATATGATATGATATGATATGATATGATATATGGTATGATATGATATGATATGATATGATATGATATGATATGATATGATATGATATGATATGATATGATATGATATGATATGATATGATATGATATGATATGATATGATATGATATGATATGATATGATATGATATGATATGATATGATATGATATGATATGATATGATATGATATGATATGATATGATATGATATGATATGATATGATATGATATGATATGATATGATATGATATGATATGATATGATATGATATGATATGATATGATATGATATGATATGATATGATATGATATGATATGATATGATATGATATGATATGATATGATATGATATGATATGATATGATATGATATGATATGATATGATATGATATGATATGATATGATATGATATGATATGATATGATATGATATGATATGATATGATATGATATGATATGATATGATATGATATGATATGATATGATATGATATGATATGATATGATATGATATGATATGATATGATATGATATGATATGATATGATATGATATGATATGATATGATATGATATGATATGATATGATATGATATGATATGATATGATATGATATGATATGATATGATATGATATGATATGATATGATATGATATGATATGATATGATATGATATGATATGATATGATATGATATGATATGATATGATATGATATGATATGATATGATATGATATGATATGATATGATATGATATGATATGATATGATATGATATGATATGATATGATATGATATGATATGATATGATATGATATGATATGATATGATATGATATGATATGATATGATATGATATGATATGATATGATATGATATGATATGATATGATATGATATGATATGATATGATATGATATGATATGATATATGATATGATATGATATGATATGATATGATATGATATGATCTGATATGATATATGATATGATATGATATGATCTGATATGATATATGATATGATATGATATGATATGATATGATATGATATGATATATGATATGATATGATATGATATGATATGATATGATATATGATATGATATGATATGATATGATATATGATATGATATGATATGATATGATATGACATGACATGTTATGATTTTGTTCATTATTCCTTAAACAAAAGTTGTTAAATCGGCTTGTTGACAGCATGCAAAATGTTTAGAATGCCTCTGTTAAAATATTTCACCCACATTCAATTACGAGTTATCGACTCTACATGTCATCTTACAACCTTAGTTTTGTTTTTCCCGTCCTTTATATTTCAGTAATTGTGGGTTCACGTTGCTCCCTGTACTTGCCTCTTATTGCTAAGGGTGATCTGCGCAATTCTGTTAGCTAATACTCCGCACTCATCATACGGGCTTATAGATGCTATTGGTTACTTTGCAGTCAGATTCCCTTCATGAAAATAACCACCGGTGCTAATGATTAAAAATGCGGATAGCCGGTGGTTATCACCCCTGTCAAATTGGTATTTTGGGGGCAGCTACATACTATCACCACATTTTCTGGTAACCAATGCTTACGTACGGCTTGGAAGACAAAAGCTTATTTAAATCACCTGACAACTTAGTGAAAACGGTACTTATCATGACAGCATTATTGTGAAGATGCTCCATTTTTTGTCTCCCCTGGCCGTTCAGGTTGTACCACAGTATCTCCCGAAATGGAGCGTACAGAATTGCTACTACCATTTTTTCTGCTATTTCTGACTGACAGCTCCCATGCAAAATGCAGTTTATAAAGTGTTTTTTGAAAATCCTATTCGATTTAACACTACTTTTATCCTTTACAGCTGTTTTTGGGTTACAGCTATATCCAAGACATTACATTACTGAAAAGACGCGAATTTCTGCTTTCTACTGACTTCACAGAATAGACAGATTACAAATCTTGGTGCTTTTGAACAAAAAAAAAGGGGGTTGGGGGAGCCACACAGTTATATTTATATATAAACTCCAATCTTCAGATGGGTGTTTTAGAGCTCAATAGCTCATCAGTGCAAATTTGAATATTGTGAAATCGAAATGTGTTCATTACATACAAAGACCCCTATCAATTGCAATCAAAACAATCATGCCAGACAGCACTAAACATGCACACATCCAGAGGCTAGAGATTGTGATGAGCCAGAGTGCTAAAACCACCTGTGAGCGCCGTGCATTTATCTATCTATCAATCTATCTATCTATCTATCTATCTATCTATCTATCTATCTATCTATCTATCTATCTATCTATCTATCTATCTATCTATCTATCGATCTATCTATCTATCTATCTATCTATCTATCTATCTATCTATCTATCTATCGATCTATCTATCTATCTATCTATCTATCTATCTATCTATCTATCTATCTATCTATCTATCTATCTATCTATCTATCTATCTATCTATCTATATGTGAGTAAGTTTGTTTGTTTGAAGTAAATTTACGAGGAAATATTAAAGAGGAAGTTAACGATGGGAAACCAAGAACACGTATTAAGAAACCTAACTTTTTTGATGGTATTTATGTACAGATGTCGTTTCATTTGTTTTAGGTAACCACTGTTACATATAAAGCCCGATATCAGAATATATTTTTTAGGATCAAAGCATGATTTGGGGTAACAAATTAGGGGATTGTGGAATGAAAAACGTCATTGTGACCCAACAAAGAAATCTTACTAATTTCTTTATGGCCGTGACTGAACTAGTTTTTGTCTTTTAAAAATCTATTCTTTATTTCTCTCTTTTTGTTGTTGTTGTTACACAGGCCTAGCAAGAACAAAGAAGAGGTTATAGTAAGCATTTTACAATTTTGCCTTTCGTTCTTGTAGCCAGTGTCAGTACTCTGTTTAGTATTCAGCTTGGACAGTGAAAAGAAACAGCAGGGGATCATCATTTTATAAATAATACAGTGAATTTGACGCTTAGATTATCATTACCGTTATTACGTAGGCTATGTTTTTGTCTGCTTTTGTCTGTTCGTTTATCTGTTCGTTTATCTGTTCGTTTGTCTGCCCGTTTGTCTGTTTCTTTGTCAGTTCGTTTCCCAGTCCGCTTGTTTGTTTGACCATTTATCTGTTCGTTTGTCAGTCCGTTTGCCTGTCTGCCTGTCTGTCTGTTCGTTTGTTTGTTTGTTTGTTTGTCTGTTTCTCTGTTAGTCTTTTTCTTTTTTCCTTGTGTCTGCCTATTGTCTGCCTACAAGGAAGAACTGAATAAATTTTGGTGCACATCGGAATCGCCGTTTGGATCAAGGAATTTTTTGTAAGATTCTTTATCATATCAAAGGAATGCAGTATTTGCAATATTTGGTAAAAACGCAATATGGGAGGAACTAAGTAGCTTGAGAGAGGATTGCACTCGCTGAATGCTTTTTTAGTTTAACTTTTTGCTAGCTTTGGATATTTGGAACTGCCTTACATATAAGCTAAATAGTAATGCAGTCATGGGAATGGCTTACTTGATTACATGAGTGAACATTAGCTGTAGTGGTGAATCGGTTTTCATATTATGTGTTTGGTTCCATTTACCAGTTTGACATTTGTTCAGGTTATGGGGGTTCATGTTGTTTCTGGCTGGAGTTTTTAGTTCAGTTTTTGTCGTATCCTTTTAATTTTTGTTCATTTCTACGCCAGTTGCTTTTTATGTCAAATACAGGAGGCCCATTTAGGGTGCTTTATAATGGAAAATATCTTGCCTTGGAGATTTTGTAATAGATAAATTAATGAGGTGACAGTTCCCAACACTTCAAACTAGGGAAACTAGTCAAATTGACCGGATGAGATCATTTCAACGCTAGTTGTGTGGGTATTTCTGGTAATATTTGACATCCCAAGGTTTTTCTAATATCGCAACCCATTTTTATCGATATCGATGGTAATGATTCTGAAATTAATCAACTTACAAAAGAAAGATTTGGAAGTTGAAGGATAATCCTGGTACATGATTCAGACTTACTCCTACACAAGGGCCTAGGATTTTTTTCGCTACTCTGAAGGTCCTATTATTGTCGTTTTTATGAAATCCTGCTCGAGTTAATATAGAACTTGGCACTCAGCAAGTAGATGATTTTACATGACGTGGAAAGACGAAGCTCGTCGCAAATCTTTGGTTTCCTTGTATGCCGGATTTAAACATCTTTCAACTGTATGCCAGTTGTAGTGGTGTTAAGAAACAGTTCAAAGAATTTTAAAGTTAACAAAGGAATCTTTTTCAGACGGATGCGAACTCATGCCCACACAATTTACACTACCCAGCTGAGCATCCTGATCGCTTTGTTACGAAGACATTGTAATAAATTACGGACATTCTACAACTTTCAATACTGAGACCTTAAAATATCATTTTGACGTCTGGCAGGGTTCTTTACCTCATGTGAAGGGGTGCCTCGTTAGTCAATTTTTGTAACCCGCATAGAGGTGATGTCTTGATAAATAGTTCCTGGTATCTCCCTCTTTACCACCACCCCCTTCACCACAGTGCTCAGTTAGTCAATCTGCTGATGGTCTAAGTCCTGGTTATGGTTTTGGACATGTATTTCTATTTTCAATTTTTCTTATGGCAGTTTCAGCCAATGCTCTGTAGAGTACCATACAACTGGGGCCACTTTTTTTGTCCATATATCTACCAGTCGTCTTTGGATGGAGTATTTTTGTCGTACCTCGGCAGGTAGTCCCTCTTCTCTTCTTAATGATCTTGATCGAGTTCAGAGACATGCTGATAATCTTCAATCGTTTTCCCATCGACATAACGTGGCTTGCCTTAGTCTTTTCTATAAGTATTGTCATGGGAAGTCTTTTAATAACTATCTTCACTACTACCCACTAAGTTTGTTGCATCACGCGTGGCTCGTTTCTTTCGACATCTTCGTGTAGTTGTTTTTCCGTGTTCTAAATATATTTTTCTATAAATGAAGTTATTTTTCTTCGGAACTTTGGAACTTCAGAACGCTTTTCTCCATCATATGACTTTGAAGTTTTAAGAGTAAGGTCAACTCACATGACTTGGCTTAAATATTATCTGCCTTTCCGTCACAGTGCCATACACTCAGTGGAATTTTACCTTGTATAGTTTTTAACCATAAAAAAAACACGAAAACAAAATCATTTTTTGTTCTCCTGGTATCTTGTGCTTTAGTATGCAACCACACATGGATCATTTTTCCCAATTTGAATATCAGCCAGAGTTCCCTTAATTTCTTGATCACAAATCGGTTTTCGCAACAAAGCAACATATGTTTAAATGTGAAGATCATCAACAAAACGTTTCCCTGATAGTAAAAAATGTCGTATATAGAG
This sequence comes from Morbakka virulenta, assembly GCA_003991215.1. Classification (NCBI taxonomy): domain Eukaryota; kingdom Metazoa; phylum Cnidaria; class Cubozoa; order Carybdeida; family Carukiidae; genus Morbakka; species Morbakka virulenta. Next base: position 1,532,135 of record RDPX01000113.1, on the reverse strand, counting down.
TATGCATATTATTGCAGAAGCTACGGTTTTTATCCATTATTTAAAGAGTTTTGTGAAAGATGGTTTGTCTATACAGTTTGTACGTATTACGTCAGGAATGAAACTTCTTACAAATGATAAATACAAGAAGTTTTGCTGCTGGCATCACTTTTGTTTTACCCAGCATTCCAACTGCTGTAGTAATTGATAAATATGGAATAAATCATGTTATTGACTGGCTTTGGTTGAAACCATTGATACCTGCAGGTCAAAGTAAAAGCGAATAGGGTGCTACTTGTTACTTTGCACTTTCTGGATGATCAAATCAGTGTGAAGCCGTTTGTATTCAGATGTAATACATTATTATTAACCTAGTGAACAATACATTTGTTCTTCTAAACTACTAATTATTTTCTCTGTATTAAAATCAGGACAGATTGACCTGGACCTTGCTGATATATTATATATCATATATTATATATTATATATTATATATTATATATTATATATTATAAATTATATATTATATATTATATATTATATATTTATTATAAGGATGAATTTGTTTTTGTACACACTTCTCATCCCAACAAACGTTCTAATACTAATTTTGTTCAAAAGCTGTTCTTTGCGTGCTTTGGTTAAAGTCATGCCATTTGCACTCGCATACTGAAAGACCAAGTATAATGGAAGAGAAATTTCATTGTGTTTACATGAGAAATCAAACTCCCCGTGACCTCCAGACATCAGTGATTACAATAGAAATTCAATGATGAGTATTATTTCCTAATACTTTCTTCGAGTATAAATTTCTGGAAACATAAATAAATAAGATGGGACGCTGAGAAGTGATGTTTTCTCATCGTTTACAATGTCGAAATAATAATTTCGTTAAACTCGTAACTAACGAAAAATATGTTAACGCTATCGGAGAATCTGACAATGTGACCAGACAGAGGACTGGACAAAGATGTCAAGATCATTTTCCAGCTATTGTAGATATTTTACTGAAAATGGGTGTGTTTTAATTGGTGGAGCTGTGATGATATAATGAATACATGATCAGTGGTCGCTGAAATGCCAAATTTTGTGATTGCATTTAGTAGTTTACTTTGAATGACTATGTTTTTAGACAAATC
>RDPX01000113.1:1456413-1523321 GCA_003991215.1 Morbakka virulenta | reverse complement strand
TCCTACTCCTCCTCCTCCTCCTCCTCCTCCTCCTCCTCCTCCTCCTCCTCCTCCTCCTCCTCCTCCTCCTCCTCCTCCTCTTCCTCCTCCTCCTCCTCCTCTTCCTCCTCCTCCTTCTACTACTACTACTACTACTACTACTACTACTACTACTACTACTACTACTACTACTACTGCTGCTGTTATTATTATTATTATCATTAAAGCCATTTTTTATTTATTGGACATTGTGTAATTGTGTGATAAGTTTGGTGTAGAAAGAAAAGAAAATGGTTTAAACATAATTTTTTTCGCCAGTCTTGAAAAAAAAAAGAAGTTATGAAGTTACTTTTAGACGTTAAGATCCCGTAAGATGAAGTAATTCAAGCAAACCAAGACTCGATATATACTGAATGAGAAAGAAAATAAAGTTTGTGGAGGTAGAAGTACCTGATGCTAGTAGATGATAGTAGTTGTGAAGAGGGGGAAAGGAAGATTGAGAAGTATTTGGGCTTTAGGTAAGAAACCACAGTGTTGTGACTGGTATTAATTGAAGACGTAGTTCCTGTTGTGATTGGTCAACTGGGGACAATGACAAAAAATAATCAGGATTGGTTTGAAAATTTAGGGAAAAAATAGGGACAGATTTGGTAGATACACAGAAAATTTGAGTCGAGGTTAACTTTGAGGTAATACAAAAGACAGTACTTTGAGATACAGTCAAGTGTTTTAGAAAAGTTTTTTGCCCGTAAAGGAGACAGGATTGAAAGAACCTTATGGCACTTGGTCACTTGATGATACCCAGACTTATATAAACCGAACAAACTACTATGCCGGTGTAAAGACAAGTGATGATGATAATAGTTGGAAAGTCTTTGTTTTCTTAAAATTTGATCTTACGAGGGGCAGTAGTGTTATACATACATGGAATGATACATGTGAAAATTGGACAAAATTATTTATGGTTGCGACTTCACGTTCTACCACTCTATAATATATACATATATTTTTTTTGGGAAAAGAATATTGAAGGAGATTAGAACCAGAATTAAAGAAGAATCAAGTGGGAAAAATATTTGCTATCTGCTTTACCAAGTTTGCTATCGGCACCATGTTCCTTCTCCGAGCAATTTTGCAACAGGCTCTTCCACTTGATTGTATCATTCGTTCTCAGACCCTTAAAATTGAGTTTTCATCAAAATCATTGTATTTAGGGATTAGCTTCTAATAAAAGGGTAGATCCAGTCACTTTGCCCGAACCTTGTGTTTTTTACTTGTTTTGGGTAATTTTTTTTGTAATACGGAAGATGTATTGTTTAATTGAAGTTAGACATGTTTTGTTGCCAATGTTGTCGTGGTTAACAATTTCAAACATTGCAGTCAGATTTACATTGTTTTTCTAACAGAAGCCCTCTATGGTCCCTGCTCACATATAATTTATTTAATGTTGCCAAAGGTATTTTTTGCCATCGAAACAGCTCACGGTATTTTAATTTTTTCAATTACACTAAGCTGCGTGGATATGTTCCCAAGCACATGATAATGGATGTTCCAAGTTTACCCACGAAAGATCAGATTGCTTCTATATTGAAGAGATATAATATCATTTTAACTAAAGAGGATATATTTAGTAGATGCCAGGTACGTCATTGAAATGCATTTTGATAGTTGAAGTGTACAAGTTTTTTTTACTTTGAAATGAACTCTAAAACATATCATCATAAAGACGTCAAAACGTAGTTTTATATATAGCTATGTAAAAAAGCTGTTGTTGACATAAAAATGTAACGATGAAATAAAACAGTAAGCCATTGGAGAGCTCGAACTCCATTTACGGTTATGGAATGTGGTCAAAGACAGTGCGGGGGTGGTTATTCACCAAATTGTTTTTTGTAATTTAGTAATAGGACTGCACACATTGTTGAAACGTGAATCCGGTGAAAATTGCGAGATCAAAGAGTTCAAAGTAACTGGCAGAGCTAGGCCTGCCTTCCACCTTAGGGCATTGGGGGAGGTTGATATTCGACTTTTGTCACTTCCACTAGACCACATTGAATTGGTTTTGACCTTCAATTGTTTTAGAGACCTAATCACAAAATTCGGTGAGCTTACTCGATCCCCTCTTTGCTCTCGGTATTGATAACGCTCCCTCCCTCCCGGAACTTGTGCTTTCTTACTCTGGTGTCTTAGCCTAGTCGAGTGGGAGCGAAAAAGATATGTACAGTTTTCTTTGTTTGTGCTGTAAGTATAAAATAAAACAACTGTTAATCTTGACAGACATCTTGTACCATTTACCTGGCAAATGTTGGTAAGTACTTGCTTCTTGAATAAAAATATACCTTTTGGCCTTTTTGGGTACGTTTCTTGACAAGACGACAGAAAGACAAATGGTATACCTTTAGTGTTTTATGCATCCACCCATGCACATACTTCCTCGATCTTGCCCTTTCAACATTTCTGTTGTTGACTTTTTCTTTATTTCTTCAATTTGCTTTTGCATTCCTTTCTGGTGCCTTTGTCATTGCTGCAAGCACAAAGACTCGTTTTCTTCATCATATTTTTTGCTATTAAGTGATGTTTTTGCATTTTTATTTGAATTTTTATGAATCAAAAAAGTACCGATATTTTCCGGTTTTTAATAGGACATTAGTGGTTGTTATCTAAGGGTGGGTCACTTAATTTTCCTGCTTTATGAATTCTTAGTTTATTGTTTGTTCTTGTACTTAATTTTACAGAATTGCAATGGGAACAATTATATTAGAGTAACTTCAGATGAAATGAGGAAAGCATACAATATTAAGATTGGAAAAATGCTACCAGATATTTATTCCAAAGACAGTGTTATTGACTATGAAAATCTTACTATAAACGATGGAATTTCGTTGCGCCTTGAATATATACAGAGACCACAACTTGACAAGGTTGATCATTTTTACTGTTGTGGTACATGTGGAAAAATTTATTGGGAAGGTTCCCATCTTGGTAGAAAAGCAGAACAATTTAAAGATTTATTAAGCTTGAAAAATACAGATGACCCATTAACAGTGTACCAGAAAATTGATGACAAAGAAATTGGCATGACATGATTCACTTAGGAACTCTAAGAAGTTTTTGCAGCAAAAAGAAAACCATCTACGAAAATGATATTTACGGACAACCTCTGGATGGCTCCAGCCAATTATTAGGTTGATGAAAGTAGCGAGTTATTCAAGAAACAATTGCGGAGGAATGCCATAATATACATGATAACTTTCCATTGCCTGAACAGGGCCTTTTGCAGTAGCAGGGAACCTTTCAGTGGTATTTTTTCACTGAGTCCAGTAGTGGTGATTCTTAGGATAGTTCCAAAGTTGTCACCACCATCCTATTTCTGTAACATCATTTTCAGCAATTTAAGCCTAGAAGCAAGTAGTATTTCATACACAGTTTTTAAGACGCGACACTTTTTTGATATACTGAGTTGAAACTTGGTAACCTGATGAAAGGAAAAACACTACTTTCCTGAGCATATGAGAATTATGAGAAAAATAGATCTTACTTTTTTTAAAAATAAAGAAGTACATTTATGTCAGAAATGTTTTTTTTCTCATTTAATGTTATAGTATTTGACGAGAATATCGTATTACAATGCGTTAATATTCTAAGAAGGAAGAAGGAAGAAAGAAACATGAAAAAATGTATAATAATGCATTATAACATACACCATCAAGAAACAACTTCTCAACAAAAGATAAGAATTTATTTGAAAATGCCGACACGAAAACAAATTCCTCCTCTGCAACTACATAGCTAATGACTAATCGCATGGGACCTCCTTTCCTGATCAAACAGCCAAACATCTATTTACCCAATTTGAAAGTAAATCACTCTTTAGTAATTTTATACCGTATCCACATACGACTTCCTTTCTTTCTTCCTTTCTCAAAATGTTAAAGCATTGTAATACGTTACCACCTCTAATTTTTATTTTTGATGAGCCGCCTACTTTATTTGTTTATAATAGCTTGTACAATATTTGTAGCATTATTCCCTGATGATCGAAATCTCGTGAAATTATTAGTTGCAATCACAGTTCTTATTTTTCGTGATTTACCTTATGTATATTGCTATGCTATATGCATTGAGCACTTTTGGATACGAATACAAAAAATTACATAAAAAAAAAAAATATATATATATATATATATATATATGTGTGTGTGTGTGTGTGTGTATACGTGAAAAATTGCGAAGAGAAGTCGGGAAGTCGTTTAGTGTCAGGGTCAAACCTATATACGTGATTGGGATCTGATGTTCAACGATGGGGATTTGGGGAAAGAACGGCGCCCTTAAGTAAAAGATATGTTTGGAAAATAATGATTTCATGAAGGAGAAGCAGCGATAACTCAGTAGAGCATGGAACCATATTAGTCATAAGGAGTGGTTCGAGTGCATTTCAATGCAAACATATTTTTGCCTTTTCTAATTAAGAGATTTGCTTGCAATCTGATGATCTGGTGAAGGAGAAGCAGCGATATTTCAGTAGAGCATGCGACCATAATAGCCATAAGGAGTGATTGGAGACCATTTCCGTGCAAACATATTTTTCAATTTTCTAAGTAAAAGATATGGTTGCAAAATAATGATCTTGTGAAGGACTAGCAGGGATAACTCAGTAGAGCATGTGACCACAGTAGTGATAAGGAGTGGTTCGAGACCATTTCCGTGCAAACATATTTTTCAGTTTTTTAAGTAAAAGATATATTTGGAAAATAATGATCTGTTGAAGGAGAAGCGCTGATAACTCAGTAGAGGATGGGACCATAAAAGGGATTAGGAGTGGTTGGAATCCATTTCGGTGCAAACATATGTTTTGCTTTCCTAAGTAAAAGATATGGTTGAAAAATAATGATCTGGTGAAGGAGAAGCGCCGATAAATCAGTAGAGCATAAACGATAATGGGCATAACAAGTGGTTGGAACCCATTTCGGTGGAAACATATTTTGGCCTTTTCTGAGTAAAAGATATGTTTGGAAAATAATATGGCAGGACAGACACCGATAACTCAGTAGAGCATGTGACCATAATAGTCATACGGAGTGATTCGAGACCATTTACGTGCAAACATATTTTTCAATTTTCTAAGTAAAAGATATGGTTGCAATATAATGATCTTGTGAAGGAGAAGCAGCGATAACTAAGTAGAACAGGTGACCGTAATAGTCATGAAGAGTGATTTGAGAATATTGGCGAACAAACATATTTTTGACTTTTCTAAGTAAAAAATATGTTTAGAAAATAATGATATGGTAAAGAAGAAGCGCCTCTAACTCAGTATAGCATAGGACCATTAAACGGATAAGGAGTTGTTGGAGTCCATTTCAGCACAAATATATTTTTCATATGTTTCTAATTAAAAGATATGATTGCAAAATAATGATCTCCAGAAGGACAAGCAGCGATAAATCAGTAGAGCATGTGACCATAATAGTCATAATGAATAATTCAAATCGATTTTGGTGCAAACATATTTTTCACCTTCCTAAGTAAAATATATGGTTGTCAATTAATGATCTGGTGAAAGAGAAGCAGCGAAAGCTCAGAAGAGCAAGTGACAATAATAGTCATAAGGAGTGGTTCGTGCCCATTTTGGTGCAAACATATTTTTTACTTTTCTTAGTAAAGATATGTTTGGAAAATAATGATTTCATGAAGGAGAAGCGCCGCCAACTCAGTAGAGCATAGGACCATAATGGTCATAAGGAGTGGTTCGAGTCCATTTACGTGCAAACATATTTTTCACTTTTCTTAGTAAAGATATGTTTGGAAAATAATGATTTCATGAAGGAGAAGCGCCGCCAACTCAGTAGAGCATAGGACCATAATGGTCATAAGGAGTGGTTCGAGTCCATTTACGTGCAAACATATTTTTCACTTTTCTTAGTAAAGATATGTTTGGAAAATAATGATTTCATGAAGGAGAAGCGCCGCCAACTCAGTAGAGCATAGGACCATAATGGTCATAAGGAGTGGTTCGAGTCCATTTACGTGCAAACATATTTTTCACTTTTCTTAGTAAAGATATGTTTGGAAAATAATGATTTCATGAAGGAGAAGCGCCGCCAACTCAGTAGAGCATAGGACCATAATGGTCATAAGGAGTGGTTCGAGTCCATTTACGTGCAAACATATTTTTCACTTTTCTTAGTAAAGATATGTTTGGAAAATAATGATTTCATGAAGGAGAAGCGCCGCCAACTCAGTAGAGCATAGGACCATAATGGTCATAAGGAGTGGTTCGAGTCCATTTACGTGCAAACATATTTTTCACTTTTCTTAGTAAAGATATGTTTGGAAAATAATGATTTCATGAAGGAGAAGCGCCGCCAACTCAGTAGAGCATAGGACCATAATGGTCATAAGGAGTGGTTCGAGTCCATTTACGTGCAAACATATTTTTCACTTTTCTTAGTAAAGATATGTTTGGAAAATAATGATTTCATGAAGGAGAAGCGCCGCCAACTCAGTAGAGCATAGGACCATAATGGTCATAAGGAGTGGTTCGAGTCCATTTACGTGCAAACATATTTTTCACTTTTCTTAGTAAAGATATGTTTGGAAAATAATGATTTCATGAAGGAGAAGCGCCGCCAACTCAGTAGAGCATAGGACCATAATGGTCATAAGGAGTGGTTCGAGTCCATTTACGTGCAAACATATTTTTCACTTTTCTTAGTAAAGATATGTTTGGAAAATAATGATTTCATGAAGGAGAAGCGCCGCCAACTCAGTAGAGCATAGGACCATAATGGTCATAAGGAGTGGTTCGAGTCCATTTACGTGCAAACATATTTTTCACTTTTCTTAGTAAAGATATGTTTGGAAAATAATGATTTCATGAAGGAGAAGCGCCGCCAACTCAGTAGAGCATAGGACCATAATGGTCATAAGGAGTGGTTCGAGTCCATTTACGTGCAAACATATTTTTCACTTTTCTTAGTAAAGATATGTTTGGAAAATAATGATTTCATGAAGGAGAAGCGCCGCCAACTCAGTAGAGCATAGGACCATAATGGTCATAAGGAGTGGTTCGAGTCCATTTACGTGCAAACATATTTTTCACTTTTCTTAGTAAAGATATGTTTGGAAAATAATGATTTCATGAAGGAGAAGCGCCGCCAACTCAGTAGAGCATAGGACCATAATGGTCATAAGGAGTGGTTCGAGTCCATTTACGTGCAAACATATTTTTCACTTTTCTTAGTAAAGATATGTTTGGAAAATAATGATTTCATGAAGGAGAAGCGCCGCCAACTCAGTAGAGCATAGGACCATAATGGTCATAAGGAGTGGTTCGAGTCCATTTACGTGCAAACATATTTTTCACTTTTCTTAGTAAAGATATGTTTGGAAAATAATGATTTCATGAAGGAGAAGCGCCGCCAACTCAGTAGAGCATAGGACCATAATGGTCATAAGGAGTGGTTCGAGTCCATTTACGTGCAAACATATTTTTCACTTTTCTTAGTAAAGATATGTTTGGAAAATAATGATTTCATGAAGGAGAAGCGCCGCCAACTCAGTAGAGCATAGGACCATAATGGTCATAAGGAGTGGTTCGAGTCCATTTACGTGCAAACATATTTTTCACTTTTCTTAGTAAAGATATGTTTGGAAAATAATGATTTCATGAAGGAGAAGCGCCGCCAACTCAGTAGAGCATAGGACCATAATGGTCATAAGGAGTGGTTCGAGTCCATTTACGTGCAAACATATTTTTCACTTTTCTTAGTAAAGATATGTTTGGAAAATAATGATTTCATGAAGGAGAAGCGCCGCCAACTCAGTAGAGCATAGGACCATAATGGTCATAAGGAGTGGTTCGAGTCCATTTACGTGCAAACATATTTTTCACTTTTCTTAGTAAAGATATGTTTGGAAAATAATGATTTCATGAAGGAGAAGCGCCGCCAACTCAGTAGAGCATAGGACCATAATGGTCATAAGGAGTGGTTCGAGTCCATTTACGTGCAAACATATTTTTCACTTTTCTTAGTAAAGATATGTTTGGAAAATAATGATTTCATGAAGGAGAAGCGCCGCCAACTCAGTAGAGCATAGGACCATAATGGTCATAAGGAGTGGTTCGAGTCCATTTACGTGCAAACATATTTTTCACTTTTCTTAGTAAAGATATGTTTGGAAAATAATGATTTCATGAAGGAGAAGCGCCGCCAACTCAGTAGAGCATAGGACCATAATGGTCATAAGGAGTGGTTCGAGTCCATTTACGTGCAAACATATTTTTCACTTTTCTTAGTAAAGATATGTTTGGAAAATAATGATTTCATGAAGGAGAAGCGCCGCCAACTCAGTAGAGCATAGGACCATAATGGTCATAAGGAGTGGTTCGAGTCCATTTACGTGCAAACATATTTTTCACTTTTCTTAGTAAAGATATGTTTGGAAAATAATGATTTCATGAAGGAGAAGCGCCGCCAACTCAGTAGAGCATAGGACCATAATGGTCATAAGGAGTGGTTCGAGTCCATTTACGTGCAAACATATTTTTCACTTTTCTTAGTAAAGATATGTTTGGAAAATAATGATTTCATGAAGGAGAAGCGCCGCCAACTCAGTAGAGCATAGGACCATAATGGTCATAAGGAGTGGTTCGAGTCCATTTACGTGCAAACATATTTTTCACTTTTCTTAGTAAAGATATGTTTGGAAAATAATGATTTCATGAAGGAGAAGCGCCGCCAACTCAGTAGAGCATAGGACCATAATGGTCATAAGGAGTGGTTCGAGTCCATTTACGTGCAAACATATTTTTCACTTTTCTTAGTAAAGATATGTTTGGAAAATAATGATTTCATGAAGGAGAAGCGCCGCCAACTCAGTAGAGCATAGGACCATAATGGTCATAAGGAGTGGTTCGAGTCCATTTACGTGCAAACATATTTTTCACTTTTCTTAGTAAAGATATGTTTGGAAAATAATGATTTCATGAAGGAGAAGCGCCGCCAACTCAGTAGAGCATAGGACCATAATGGTCATAAGGAGTGGTTCGAGTCCATTTACGTGCAAACATATTTTTCACTTTTCTTAGTAAAGATATGTTTGGAAAATAATGATTTCATGAAGGAGAAGCGCCGCCAACTCAGTAGAGCATAGGACCATAATGGTCATAAGGAGTGGTTCGAGTCCATTTACGTGCAAACATATTTTTCACTTTTCTTAGTAAAGATATGTTTGGAAAATAATGATTTCATGAAGGAGAAGCGCCGCCAACTCAGTAGAGCATAGGACCATAATGGTCATAAGGAGTGGTTCGAGTCCATTTACGTGCAAACATATTTTTCACTTTTCTTAGTAAAGATATGTTTGGAAAATAATGATTTCATGAAGGAGAAGCGCCGCCAACTCAGTAGAGCATAGGACCATAATGGTCATAAGGAGTGGTTCGAGTCCATTTACGTGCAAACATATTTTTCACTTTTCTTAGTAAAGATATGTTTGGAAAATAATGATTTCATGAAGGAGAAGCGCCGCCAACTCAGTAGAGCATAGGACCATAATGGTCATAAGGAGTGGTTCGAGTCCATTTACGTGCAAACATATTTTTCACTTTTCTTAGTAAAGATATGTTTGGAAAATAATGATTTCATGAAGGAGAAGCGCCGCCAACTCAGTAGAGCATAGGACCATAATGGTCATAAGGAGTGGTTCGAGTCCATTTACGTGCAAACATATTTTTCACTTTTCTTAGTAAAGATATGTTTGGAAAATAATGATTTCATGAAGGAGAAGCGCCGCCAACTCAGTAGAGCATAGGACCATAATGGTCATAAGGAGTGGTTCGAGTCCATTTACGTGCAAACATATTTTTCACTTTTCTTAGTAAAGATATGTTTGGAAAATAATGATTTCATGAAGGAGAAGCGCCGCCAACTCAGTAGAGCATAGGACCATAATGGTCATAAGGAGTGGTTCGAGTCCATTTACGTGCAAACATATTTTTCACTTTTCTTAGTAAAGATATGTTTGGAAAATAATGATTTCATGAAGGAGAAGCGCCGCCAACTCAGTAGAGCATAGGACCATAATGGTCATAAGGAGTGGTTCGAGTCCATTTACGTGCAAACATATTTTTCACTTTTCTTAGTAAAGATATGTTTGGAAAATAATGATTTCATGAAGGAGAAGCGCCGCCAACTCAGTAGAGCATAGGACCATAATGGTCATAAGGAGTGGTTCGAGTCCATTTACGTGCAAACATATTTTTCACTTTTCTTAGTAAAGATATGTTTGGAAAATAATGATTTCATGAAGGAGAAGCGCCGCCAACTCAGTAGAGCATAGGACCATAATGGTCATAAGGAGTGGTTCGAGTCCATTTACGTGCAAACATATTTTTCACTTTTCTTAGTAAAGATATGTTTGGAAAATAATGATTTCATGAAGGAGAAGCGCCGCCAACTCAGTAGAGCATAGGACCATAATGGTCATAAGGAGTGGTTCGAGTCCATTTACGTGCAAACATATTTTTCACTTTTCTTAGTAAAGATATGTTTGGAAAATAATGATTTCATGAAGGAGAAGCGCCGCCAACTCAGTAGAGCATAGGACCATAATGGTCATAAGGAGTGGTTCGAGTCCATTTACGTGCAAACATATTTTTCACTTTTCTTAGTAAAGATATGTTTGGAAAATAATGATTTCATGAAGGAGAAGCGCCGCCAACTCAGTAGAGCATAGGACCATAATGGTCATAAGGAGTGGTTCGAGTCCATTTACGTGCAAACATATTTTTCACTTTTCTTAGTAAAGATATGTTTGGAAAATAATGATTTCATGAAGGAGAAGCGCCGCCAACTCAGTAGAGCATAGGACCATAATGGTCATAAGGAGTGGTTCGAGTCCATTTACGTGCAAACATATTTTTCACTTTTCTTAGTAAAGATATGTTTGGAAAATAATGATTTCATGAAGGAGAAGCGCCGCCAACTCAGTAGAGCATAGGACCATAATGGTCATAAGGAGTGGTTCGAGTCCATTTACGTGCAAACATATTTTTCACTTTTCTTAGTAAAGATATGTTTGGAAAATAATGATTTCATGAAGGAGAAGCGCCGCCAACTCAGTAGAGCATAGGACCATAATGGTCATAAGGAGTGGTTCGAGTCCATTTACGTGCAAACATATTTTTCACTTTTCTTAGTAAAGATATGTTTGGAAAATAATGATTTCATGAAGGAGAAGCGCCGCCAACTCAGTAGAGCATAGGACCATAATGGTCATAAGGAGTGGTTCGAGTCCATTTACGTGCAAACATATTTTTCACTTTTCTTAGTAAAGATATGTTTGGAAAATAATGATTTCATGAAGGAGAAGCGCCGCCAACTCAGTAGAGCATAGGACCATAATGGTCATAAGGAGTGGTTCGAGTCCATTTACGTGCAAACATATTTTTCACTTTTCTTAGTAAAGATATGTTTGGAAAATAATGATTTCATGAAGGAGAAGCGCCGCCAACTCAGTAGAGCATAGGACCATAATGGTCATAAGGAGTGGTTCGAGTCCATTTACGTGCAAACATATTTTTCACTTTTCTTAGTAAAGATATGTTTGGAAAATAATGATTTCATGAAGGAGAAGCGCCGCCAACTCAGTAGAGCATAGGACCATAATGGTCATAAGGAGTGGTTCGAGTCCATTTACGTGCAAACATATTTTTCACTTTTCTTAGTAAAGATATGTTTGGAAAATAATGATTTCATGAAGGAGAAGCGCCGCCAACTCAGTAGAGCATAGGACCATAATGGTCATAAGGAGTGGTTCGAGTCCATTTACGTGCAAACATATTTTTCACTTTTCTTAGTAAAGATATGTTTGGAAAATAATGATTTCATGAAGGAGAAGCGCCGCCAACTCAGTAGAGCATAGGACCATAATGGTCATAAGGAGTGGTTCGAGTCCATTTACGTGCAAACATATTTTTCACTTTTCTTAGTAAAGATATGTTTGGAAAATAATGATTTCATGAAGGAGAAGCGCCGCCAACTCAGTAGAGCATAGGACCATAATGGTCATAAGGAGTGGTTCGAGTCCATTTACGTGCAAACATATTTTTCACTTTTCTTAGTAAAGATATGTTTGGAAAATAATGATTTCATGAAGGAGAAGCGCCGCCAACTCAGTAGAGCATAGGACCATAATGGTCATAAGGAGTGGTTCGAGTCCATTTACGTGCAAACATATTTTTCACTTTTCTTAGTAAAGATATGTTTGGAAAATAATGATTTCATGAAGGAGAAGCGCCGCCAACTCAGTAGAGCATAGGACCATAATGGTCATAAGGAGTGGTTCGAGTCCATTTACGTGCAAACATATTTTTCACTTTTCTTAGTAAAGATATGTTTGGAAAATAATGATTTCATGAAGGAGAAGCGCCGCCAACTCAGTAGAGCATAGGACCATAATGGTCATAAGGAGTGGTTCGAGTCCATTTACGTGCAAACATATTTTTCACTTTTCTTAGTAAAGATATGTTTGGAAAATAATGATTTCATGAAGGAGAAGCGCCGCCAACTCAGTAGAGCATAGGACCATAATGGTCATAAGGAGTGGTTCGAGTCCATTTACGTGCAAACATATTTTTCACTTTTCTTAGTAAAGATATGTTTGGAAAATAATGATTTCATGAAGGAGAAGCGCCGCCAACTCAGTAGAGCATAGGACCATAATGGTCATAAGGAGTGGTTCGAGTCCATTTACGTGCAAACATATTTTTCACTTTTCTTAGTAAAGATATGTTTGGAAAATAATGATTTCATGAAGGAGAAGCGCCGCCAACTCAGTAGAGCATAGGACCATAATGGTCATAAGGAGTGGTTCGAGTCCATTTACGTGCAAACATATTTTTCACTTTTCTTAGTAAAGATATGTTTGGAAAATAATGATTTCATGAAGGAGAAGCGCCGCCAACTCAGTAGAGCATAGGACCATAATGGTCATAAGGAGTGGTTCGAGTCCATTTACGTGCAAACATATTTTTCACTTTTCTTAGTAAAGATATGTTTGGAAAATAATGATTTCATGAAGGAGAAGCGCCGCCAACTCAGTAGAGCATAGGACCATAATGGTCATAAGGAGTGGTTCGAGTCCATTTACGTGCAAACATATTTTTCACTTTTCTTAGTAAAGATATGTTTGGAAAATAATGATTTCATGAAGGAGAAGCGCCGCCAACTCAGTAGAGCATAGGACCATAATGGTCATAAGGAGTGGTTCGAGTCCATTTACGTGCAAACATATTTTTCACTTTTCTTAGTAAAGATATGTTTGGAAAATAATGATTTCATGAAGGAGAAGCGCCGCCAACTCAGTAGAGCATAGGACCATAATGGTCATAAGGAGTGGTTCGAGTCCATTTACGTGCAAACATATTTTTCACTTTTCTTAGTAAAGATATGTTTGGAAAATAATGATTTCATGAAGGAGAAGCGCCGCCAACTCAGTAGAGCATAGGACCATAATGGTCATAAGGAGTGGTTCGAGTCCATTTACGTGCAAACATATTTTTCACTTTTCTTAGTAAAGATATGTTTGGAAAATAATGATTTCATGAAGGAGAAGCGCCGCCAACTCAGTAGAGCATAGGACCATAATGGTCATAAGGAGTGGTTCGAGTCCATTTACGTGCAAACATATTTTTCACTTTTCTTAGTAAAGATATGTTTGGAAAATAATGATTTCATGAAGGAGAAGCGCCGCCAACTCAGTAGAGCATAGGACCATAATGGTCATAAGGAGTGGTTCGAGTCCATTTACGTGCAAACATATTTTTCACTTTTCTTAGTAAAGATATGTTTGGAAAATAATGATTTCATGAAGGAGAAGCGCCGCCAACTCAGTAGAGCATAGGACCATAATGGTCATAAGGAGTGGTTCGAGTCCATTTACGTGCAAACATATTTTTCACTTTTCTTAGTAAAGATATGTTTGGAAAATAATGATTTCATGAAGGAGAAGCGCCGCCAACTCAGTAGAGCATAGGACCATAATGGTCATAAGGAGTGGTTCGAGTCCATTTACGTGCAAACATATTTTTCACTTTTCTTAGTAAAGATATGTTTGGAAAATAATGATTTCATGAAGGAGAAGCGCCGCCAACTCAGTAGAGCATAGGACCATAATGGTCATAAGGAGTGGTTCGAGTCCATTTACGTGCAAACATATTTTTCACTTTTCTTAGTAAAGATATGTTTGGAAAATAATGATTTCATGAAGGAGAAGCGCCGCCAACTCAGTAGAGCATAGGACCATAATGGTCATAAGGAGTGGTTCGAGTCCATTTACGTGCAAACATATTTTTCACTTTTCTTAGTAAAGATATGTTTGGAAAATAATGATTTCATGAAGGAGAAGCGCCGCCAACTCAGTAGAGCATAGGACCATAATGGTCATAAGGAGTGGTTCGAGTCCATTTACGTGCAAACATATTTTTCACTTTTCTTAGTAAAGATATGTTTGGAAAATAATGATTTCATGAAGGAGAAGCGCCGCCAACTCAGTAGAGCATAGGACCATAATGGTCATAAGGAGTGGTTCGAGTCCATTTACGTGCAAACATATTTTTCACTTTTCTTAGTAAAGATATGTTTGGAAAATAATGATTTCATGAAGGAGAAGCGCCGCCAACTCAGTAGAGCATAGGACCATAATGGTCATAAGGAGTGGTTCGAGTCCATTTACGTGCAAACATATTTTTCACTTTTCTTAGTAAAGATATGTTTGGAAAATAATGATTTCATGAAGGAGAAGCGCCGCCAACTCAGTAGAGCATAGGACCATAATGGTCATAAGGAGTGGTTCGAGTCCATTTACGTGCAAACATATTTTTCACTTTTCTTAGTAAAGATATGTTTGGAAAATAATGATTTCATGAAGGAGAAGCGCCGCCAACTCAGTAGAGCATAGGACCATAATGGTCATAAGGAGTGGTTCGAGTCCATTTACGTGTAAACATATTTTTCGCTTTTCTAAGTAAAAGATATGTTTGGAAAATAATGATCTTGTGAAAGAGAAGCAGCGAGTACTCAGTTGAGCAAGTGACAAAAATAGTCATAAGGAGTGGTTTGAGTCTATTTGTGTGCAAATATTTTTTTTGCTTTTTCTAAGTAAAAGATATGGTTGCAAGATAATGATGATCTTTTGAAGGGCAAGCAGCGATAACTGAGTAGAGCATGTGACCATAATGGTCATAACGGATGGCTGGAATCCATTTCGGTGCAAACATATTTTTGCCCTTTCTATGTAAAAGATATGGTTGCAAAATAATGATCTGATGAAGAAGCAGCAGCCATAACTCAGTAGAGCATGTGAGCATAATAGTGATAAAGAGTGATTGGATTACACTTCTGTGCAAATATTTTTTAATTTTCTATAATTTCAAATGATCTCCGTCTACACTATAATATAAATGTTAGAAAGGTATAACGAAAAGAAAAGGAAAGCAAGGATATCAGTACTCTGAGGAACTTTTATACGCTGAAAAAGATATGGTAAAGGCTTGAATCTGGTATTATCCCTTTATAGCTATTTTTAGGCTGAAGTACTCTGCTGATATATCATGTAAGGAAAGAAGAGAAGCAGACATAAAGAAAGTTGCTTTGCCAGAGAAGAGGTTGTTGTTGTTTTGTGGAACACTTTAAAAGATTTCAACTTGACTGGACCAAGTGACTGATTAACTGGAATTATTGTTTTATTTGCCAAGACAAACTTGGCCTTTGGAACTATTAACAAAGTAGCTCTTGGGGCTGAGGTTATGCAACCTTAGTCAAGCGTTACTCAATAGAACCAATTGCTGACATCTGTACTTTCAGGAGAAGATCAAAAAGACTTGCAGCGTGAATGGAGTGAAAACAGAGCAAAATATGATAAATTATGCAAAAGTCGATATGAAGGCTAACCATACCGGAGAGTGTACAGAAAAAGAAAAGTAAAGGACTGTCTACTAAAAAAGCCCAACTGTGCCCAAAGCGAGGTAAAATATCAACACAGAAAAATTCGGCTAAATATGTTTCCATTGTGGCAAAGCCGATTCTGACGCCTAATTATGCCATGCTCACCCTTCAAGATTTGATCAGAAAATTAGAGATGCTTCACTACGCCTGCTTCATGAGAAAAGTATCGACCAAAAAAGTAATAGGGCACTTGTAGCTACTAAACCACGATATCACAAAGCCTATTAGACAGTACTTTGTAAAATACTAGGAATAATTTGCACATCACTGGCGAATGTTAAGGAATGATATCTTGAAAGACGTTTCTGTCGTCGATGCTTTTCGATATCTGAAGTAATACTCATCATTGTTTCAAGAGGTCAAGAGAGTTTTCCACTCGGAGAAGTTAAAAAGAATCGTGTGGTGAAGCCTTCGATGTATTAGACCATAGATATTGTACATGGAAATTATACCTTTGAAATAATAAATACTTCAGAATCCCGGAGTATGAATGAAGAAACACAGCAGGCATGGCTCACTTTGATTAGAAAATTAATGGTGTCCCCGCATTTGAGGCACTCTTATTCGGCAATAAAAATGATGAAATATGGTTTATTTAGGGTTGGAAATGTTATGCAAAAACAGCTTTTTATCGAATACAACAAGTAAAAGACCATCTAGCTACAATAAGGCAGGCACTCATCTGTGTTTAATTTGTTTACCGTCATTCTTAGAAACTCAGTTCTTGGTGATGATGGAGATAAAAAGAAAAGCAGTGCAATCATTGTAATTTCTCATGTTATTTGTTTTAACGCTGTGAAAATGTTTCTAGAGCTGACAGCCACTTCAAAACAAAATGATACTCTACACAGGGCTGATGTTGTATTACATTATCCAGAAAACAAGTATTAAACTTGAATCAGTTGAGATGAAACAGCTCTGCGTAAAAACTTAAACGAAGGTTTGGTCATAACAGCAATGATTGATAATATTGATCACAACCTCTCGTCGACAACAACGAGAAGTAGCTTTCATGATGTGAGCATTTCCATCTTTCAATATCAAAAATTCATTCTTCAGGAATAATTTATGGAATGTATTTTTCTCTTTATTTCTGCTCAGGAACATCACATGAAAATGATAATGATTGTGACATTCTGTTGGAAGTAATTTTCTTCCTTAAGTGAAAGAGGTGAAATGATTCACTTTGTTAACGTTTGGCTAAATTTTATTTACTGTAAAAAATTCATCAGGAGCTGACAAGAAAGTATATTTGCTCATTATTTTAGTTTACTGACTTGCCCTTTGTGTGTTTTCTTTACACAATAAATGACATTCTCTAATGGCATGACGTCCACCCCCTCTTATATGCTTGCCTGGGTACCCATATGTTCATTCAAATATTTATTTGTTTTCTCTGTCTCTGTTTGTCCTTTTTTTTCTCCTCTCTCTGTCCTCTCTCTGTCCTCTCTGTGTCCTCTCTCCCCCACTCCCCCTTTCTCCCCTTCTTTCCCCTCTCTCCCCCGTTCTCTCCCACCCTCCCCCTCCCCCTTTTGACAACGGTGCTTTACTAAACAGTTCAAGCATTTTATTAGCCAAAGAATTAAAGAAATTCGAATGTACCAGAGAGTGAAGAGCTTATTCTGGCCGGTGACTTGAATGGTCATGTTGGTGGAGAGAGAGAGGAAGGCTGGTCGCGTTGGCACGGTGGGAAATCAGCAGGAAGCAGAAACGAAGAAGGAGTGACAATCGTGGAATTTGCGAGAGGAAAAGATCTAGCTTTGGTGAATACCTTCTTCACAAAGAGCGAGGAGCAGACATACACATATAAGAGTAGTGCAAACCGAACAGTGATTGACTACATCTTGATTAGGAGAGGACAGTTTCACAGCATGAAAAATTGCAAGTTAATACCTGGCGAATCAGTGGGAACGCAACATCGACTAGTGGTGATGGACATGGTGATGAAGAGGAGAAGGCAAATGCAAAGGGAAAGACCTAGAACAATAAACTGGTGGAAGCTCAAGAGAGAGGAGGGAGATGGCCTGAAGGAAAGAGTGGCGGGGATGCTGAAGCAGCAGGCCTGAGATGGGTGGAAACATACCCTAAAGTGATAGAAGCTACAAAAAAAAACACTGGGTGAGAGCAAGAAGGGGAATAACCTGGAAAAGGAGTCGTGGTGGTAGAATGAAGAGGTGCAGGAAGTGGTGAAGAAGAAGAGGGAGGCGTTTAAGGTTTGGAAGAGAACTGGAACAGATGATGATCGCGAAACCTACAGAGCATTAAACAAGATATATAAACAGAAATGTGCTATTGTACGGGAAGCAGGGTACGAGGACCTGTATCAAAGTCTGGAGTCAGAGGGACCTAGCAAGATTTATAAACTAATGAACAGTAGAAAAAGAAGGGCCAAGGACATAGACAGAGTGACTTTTTTCAAAAACGAAGAAGGAAACATCGAGAGTGATGACATTCAGGCGAAGGAAAGGTGGATAAGCTACTTCAAAAACCTACTGAATACAAAAAATGACAGGAAGGAGTTACCACAAGCTGGCCCTGTGCAGGGACCGATTGAAAAGATCACTGAAGAGGAGGTTGCAGAACAGTTGAGGAAGATGAAACCGAACAAGGCAAGATGTCCTGATGAAATCCTGATTGAAATGATAACAGCCTTAGAGGAAACGGGAGTTAAGTGAATGACCGCATGCATGCAGGAAGCGATCGAGAACGGAATGCCTCAGGAGTGGAGGGCCAGGAAGATCATACCACTGTACAAACAGAAAAGTGATCCTCTGAGCTGCAACAACTACAGGGGAATAAAGTTACTCTGCCATGCTCTCAAGCTATTTGAGAGAGTGGTGGAGGCGCGACTGAGAGAGCTGGTAAAAATCAGGGAGAATCAGTGTGGTTTCCAGAAGGGAAAATCAACATCAGAATCTATGTTTTGCCTAAGGATGCTCCAAGAAAAATATCGCGAGTTTGGAAAGGAGCTGCACATGCTCTTTGTTGACTTGGAGAAGGCGTACGACACCATTCCGAGGGACCTTATTTGGTACTGCCTGCGAAAGCGACATGTTCCCGAAGGACACATCGAGGTAATCAAAGACATGTACCAGGACTGTACTACTCGGGTGGTGACAAGCGCAGGAGAAACGAGATATATCGGGATAGATGTTGGGCTATACCAAGGATCGGCTCTGAGTCCACTTTTGTTCATCATCATCATGGATGTTATCAGCGGAGAAAGTGATGAAAAGGCACCATGGACGATGCTTTTTGCTGATGACGTAGTAATAAGCAGTGAGAGTGTGAGAGAGAGTTGGAGGAGAAGCTGGAAGTCTGGAGGAGTAAGCTGGAAGGTATTGGCTTAAAGATCAGTAGAGCGAAGACCGAACACCTACCACTACGGACAACACAGGAGGGCATCAAGAGGAGACAGCATGGGTCCACCTAGACAAATCTGCCTCAATGCACATCCTTTAAGTACCTTGGCACTACCTTGCACCAGAACGGAGGTTGTCGCGCTGAGGTGGAGCTGCGCATCAGCAAGGCTTGGAGCAAGTGGAGGGAGTTATCTGGTGTCCTGTGTGACAAAACGATCCCGAAGAAACTCAAGGTACGGATTTACACAACAGTCATTCGTCCTGCGTTGATGTATGGATGTGAGAGCTGGCCAATAACGGAGAATTTGGCGAATAAGATCAGCGCCCGCGAGACGAGAATGACAAGGTATTGTCTACAGATCAGTCTTGAAGAGCACAGAAGGAATAAGGACATCAGGAAAGAAGCGGAAATACCATCGATCACGGAGTTGATGAGGAAGAAACGTCTGGAGTGGTTCGGACATGTGAGCCGTAGGGAAGAGGACTGTGACTTGAGAAGATCTTATGAGATGCAGATGAGTGGGAAACGAAAGTGAGGTAGAGCCAAACATAGGTGGGAGGATACCATCAAAAAGGACCTGCAAGTGTGTGGCCTGCAGAAAGACGATGCTCTTGACAGGACAAAATGGCACGGAGTGGTGAAGCGTTGGCCTGCACCCGCTACCCGAACAGGAGACGGCGGAGAAAGGTGAGAAAAAGGAAAATTAAAATTAATTAGTTTTGTTGTCACCACTGAAATTTCACCAGTTCAGAGTATTTCTCTCTGTTTTTTCCCCCTCATTTATTGACTTGATCTTGTTCAATCAAGTTTCAGAAATGAAAAGAAATAGCTAAACGATACAAACTACTATCTTTCTACATGCATACAGAGAAGAAACTGCTGTTTAAATGCCATCTCTGGGAATGGATGCTTCGTAAACGTTCTGGATGTTTAAGGTGGCAGTCAATATACTAGAGACGAATCACCTGAATTTTTTACTACTATTACTGTTACTGTCATTAGATTTTTTACTACTGTTACTATTACTATTACTATTACTATTACTATTACTATTACTAATACTATTACTGTAACTATTACTTTTACTATTACTGTTACTGTTACTGTTACTATTACTCTTACTGTTACTGTTACTGTTACTCTTACTGTTACTATTACTATTACTATTATTATTACTACGATTAGGAATCATCAATATTGGAACACTAAAGGGGAAGGAAGATGAACTAGTGCAAATGATGCATAGGAGGAAACTGGATATCATCGGAGTTTCGGAGCACAGAGAGAAAGAGAGCACGAAAAAAGTGATACATGACAACTATCTGTACATTGGATGGGGAGAACCATCAGGCAGACATGGAGTCGGGGTTATAATTAAGGAACAACTAGCAAACTTTGTCGTAAAATACGAGTTAATCAGCAACCCAATGGTCAAAGAAAGTTTGAAAACATTAAAGGAAAAACTTTCAACTATCCAAGTCTATGCTCCCCAGCAGGGCAGGCCGAAGGAAGAAAAGAAAGAGTTCTTTAAGAACCTACAGTGTGTGGTTGATGCGTGTGATGCGGACGAGGAGGTGGTGGTAATAGGGGATTTGAATGATCATGTTGGCAGAGAGAGGACTGGTTATGAAACGAGCCTAGGGCATTTCGGAATTGGAACAACAAATGAGGAGGGACGACGGTTATAGTAAAAGTACTACTATTACTAAACTGTTAACAGCACAGCTACCCACTGAGGTGTTTCAGAGTGCGTATAACAAAGGTATGACACCAGAGGAAACGGGGGAAAGCGGACATTAGCCTAATTTACAAGAACAAAGGGTATAAGCTCAAACGCAAGAACTAAAGAAGGATTTTTCTCATGAATCATGCTGCAAAGCTGTATGAATCTGTCCTGGAAAAGAGGCTTAGAATGGTAGTAGAGGCCCAACTCGGCCCATGGCAGCACGGCCTTAGGAGTGAAAGGAGCACAGTTGATATAAGATATTTGTACTCCGGAGAATGATGGATAAACACTGGGAATACAATCAGCCCCTGTACATTGCTTTTTTAGACTTTGAGAAAGCTTTCGACTGGGTCCCAAGGCAAAAACTATGGGAAGCTCTACAAACATATAATATACCGGAAGACCTTTTGAGAGCTATCATGAGCATGTATACAAAAACGACCAACCACGTGCCAACCGGCAATGACGCTGAAAACTGGTTGGAGACCAAAGAAGGCGTCAGACAAGGTAGCGTCCTTTCTCCCCTGCTGTTTATTCTTTATCTCGACCTAGTCATAAAAGAGGTTGTCGAAGGACAGAGCACTCATAACATTCTAGCATACGCGGATGACATCGCACAGACAGCACTAAGCGAAGACGAGCTCCAACAACTTATGACCAAATGGCACAACACTTTCAGCAGATATGGGTTACGCTTGAATACAAAGAAGACCAAAGTAATGGTTCTGGGCCGCATAGAAAAACACGTAAACATCCAATCGGTGGACCAAGTTTTGAACCAAGTCCAGTCGTTTAAGTACCTGGGGACCACAGTTGCTGAAAATGGCTTGATTGATTTTGAGATCAACCACCGTTTGAGCAAATTCTCTCAAAATGTCAGCTTTCTGTACAAACTGATAAAAGACAAAAGCGTGTCCAAGAAAGCTAAAAAAAGTAATTCTGACAGGAATACTCCGCCCGATTCTTCTTTACGGATCTGAAAGATGGAATATCAGCACAAAGAATATGTTCAGACTAGTAGCTGCGGATGTGAAGGTGGTCAGGATGTTCGTGTAACGGAAAGAGATCAGCTAAGGAACTCGCATCTATGCAAGGAACTGGATGCACCACTCCTGTCGGATGTAATCAAAGGTAGTCAACTCAGATGGATTGGGCATATCAAAAGGAGAGAAGACGAACATCCTGCCCGCCTAGTCCTAGAATACAAAGTAGAAGGCACAAGACCAACGGGAAGACCTCGAAAAAGATGGCACTAATATCTAGACGATTACGCACAAGGAAGAGGAACCCCGCTAGGCGACATAGAAGCTCAAGAGTTCTACAACGATCGTACTGCCTGGCGAAGTCTGTGTGCGTCCAGTATTCCTCGCTAACAAGCTCACGCTTATCTGGAGTCTAGTGAGAAGGTGAGAAGAAGCCATTTTCCCCCCCGAAATCACTTACCGAAATAATTATTGCAGATTGAGAGTTTTGACAGAAATGCAACTTTTTACTCTTACTAGGGGAAGCTGGAAGACTGACATTAAATGTTGGCATAATTCAAGAACAAACTTAGAGGAGAAAGTTCATTTTCAAAACCTACTGCTTTAGTTTATTAGAAGCCGCCTCTAATTTCTTCTCAAAGCAGTTCACTCTAATGTTCTTCATGTATTTATGAAATGCGCACTTCTTCTTTGAACCCTTTTATGAATTCCACCGAGATAAACCTTTCCATTCCACCAATGAGTAATGAAAAAATTCTGCAACACTCGCAGTGCCAATTATCTTTGTGTCAGAAGTGCGTTGCTTATCCAAAAAAAAGGAAAAATTGAAAAATACCCTATTCACATATTTTCTGTACTCTAGGACAATTCTCTTTCCACTTTTCGAGGTTTTACATGGTGTCCGTGACTTTCAATTGGATCGTTATTCTCATATATACTGCTTCCCAATCTGCAGTCAGACTACTAACTCTACATCCAGCTGTTATACGCTATCTTAGTCTTTGTACATCTTTTGTCACGCATATAAGATCACTTTTACCTGTCCTAGTAACATTGATCTGTTCTTGTACTTTGTCAAGAGCCATAGCAAAGTATGTTAGTCTTGACTTTCAGACATCAAATTTCCCATTGTGGAATTCTTGAGACAGATAAGGATATTAATGACCTAAGGCAATCTAGCTCTGAAAAAAAACTGGGAAGCAAACATTTTATGTTCTTGATTTTAAAGCAGCAGCTGACAATATGTTTTAACACTTGATCCTCAAAATAATCATGTAAAAAAATTGTTTACCCTTATGACTACACCCGATACCAACAATTGAGCTAGAGCTACACCTTCATGTGCTCTTTATTCGACTTCTCAAAATTAAGGGCAACTTGCGTACTTTTATTAGTTTCTGCCGAAAAGGACTATAACCTTTCAGACGTGTATTGAAACTGTCTTAATCAGGTTCAGTTGCCATATTCTAACAACCCCAGGTGCAGAGAAAAATTACTGAATTTTCGAAGAAAGTTATTTTTGTCCTGTAAGCGCACTTGATATTTCTTCTTCTTCATTCGGTCTTTTCCAACGTTACGTCAGGTCGCCCGCTCGACATCTCCTTCTCCATTCGCTGCGCTCGTCCCACATTCCGGATTTCACACCAACTTCCATCAAATCCCTTTCCACTGAATCTTTCCACGGTAGCCTCTGCCTGCCTCTACTTATCCTTCCTTCCACCTTCGCCAGATATACTTTCTTCACAGCATGATCATCTCCTACGCATTATGTGGCCCAACCATCTTAGCCTTGTTTCACTTGCTTTGTCCAGCGCTCCTGATATTTGCTAGTGCCCAAATTCAGAAAAAGATTATTATTGCTTGGAAGAGAGTAATATTTTTCACAGTTATCCTTCGAAGTCCTCCTGCTAATAATCCATCTTTTTCCCGGGCTAAATTTTTTCTTGAGTTTCTTGTTTGTGTTTCTGTAGCATACTAACCTTTTTACAGGGAGGCGTTGCTGACTCCTCGACCAACCCTCCTTCTTTTCCATCGGCGTTTGGGGCCGGCATTGGCGAAGTTAAGAGAGGAAAAAGAAGAAAGAAATTGAAGAGGCGAATGAAGGTAAAGCTTAACAGAGGATTTATATAAAAAAGAAAAGGTGACCTTGTCTGGAAAGCTACAAGACAGAAGAGAGTTCGAAAGCAAGACTGGCCTTAAGTGATTTCCATCTTTTTGAAACCGCTTCAGTGTACTTTCTTTTTGTAAGCTAGAGTGCTTGTACTTGTCTACGCTCGATAAGTGGAACCCGGGATAAATGGACCTTTCATTACCTGGAACCAATATTTCCAGTCCTTTGGATTTCCTTAAACAAATTTGCTTTAACAAATCGGATAAGTGGAACCCTCGATATGTGGAACTTTTAATAAGTGGAATCATTTTTATTGGTCCAATGAGCAATATTTATTCACATAAATGAAACTATTCCAAAAAACCATCATAAAAACGTTTGTTTTAATCAACACATTCTTTTTTCGAATGTTCTTGCGAAACATTCGAAGTAATGAATACATAAAAATTACAGTATATCAGTCGTCACGTTTCAAAAATGGCAGCGGTGCAGTCTTTAAAAACGAAAACTTGCTTGCCTAACTTTGGTAAACAAATACAAGGCCTTAAAAGAAATTGACGCAGGCCAAAGCTGTGCAGCTGCAGCAAAGAAATAAAAATACAGTTTCAAACTGGTTAAAAAAGAAAGCTGAAATTTTTGAAGTAGTTGAAAGTAAAAACGCCTCTAAAAAGAGGAAAAGAATGAAGACTGCAACATACGAGGAGTTGGACTCTACCGTTTATAAATGGTTAAAAGCTACAAGATACAGCAATATTCCTATCAGTTGTAGTATATTTAAAGACAGAGTTCTAGAGTTTGCAAAATCATTAGAACTTAACAAATTTCATGCTTCTGATGAATGGGTGGGTCGATGGAAAAAACGATTCAACGTCAGTTTCAAAAATGTTTCAGGTAACTAAATAGATATATATCCTATATATTTATAAAGCCTTTGTAAGTTACTCTTTCGAAATGTTTAGAAAACTATCCTCAACCGAAAAATATAACTTGCAAGGCACCTTATTTCCTTTTCCATCACCTTGATTGATGGCTTTTCCAACAATTTCGACCAAGCAAGAGTAAGAGTCACACTCAAAAAAAGTAGAAAGTCATTTTGGCAAATCTTGCCGTTTTTTCTTTTGGTAGATGTCCGACCAAACAGTCATTTTTCATGAGGGGAACGGCAAATTTGTCTTCTTTATTTTTCAGCTCCACAACCTTTCAGTTCCACAAAATTTGTCTTCTTTGTTTTTCAGCTTCACAACCGCTTTTAACATTTCACTCTTTACTGTTTTATGTAAAATTATTTGTAGCTTGTTTTGCTCAACTATTTTATATGGTGATATTTCCGTATCCATTTGATATCCAATAGAATTCTTCTGTTCACAATGAAATGGTTCTTTTTAAGGAGTTGAAATTATTTTATTCAAAACATTCAATTTGAATTCGAGTATTCTGCGCCTGATGACCTTTCCAAAAGACCCTTTATGCAAAGGAACCCGTGTTCTCTCTGGATGTTTATGCAGCCTGCAGTAAAAAAATAAAACAGTGTGAATCCCACATACAGGGAAAAAACAATGTTTTTTTAATAAAGCTCTAATTGCTATTATAGGTGAGGCTAATGCTGTTTCGGAAGAATTGACATCACCTTGATTTGAGACAAGATTGCCCACAATATTATCAAATTATTCGCTTGCTGACATCTACAACGCTGATGAATTTGGCTTATTTTACCAGGCATTGCCAAGTAAGACTGCACTTCAAGAATTACAAATATGTTGGTGGGAAGTTTAGTAAGCAGAGGTTAACAGGACTAGCAGCAGGTAATGCTCTCGGTGAAAAGTTACCTATGTTTGTAATTTGCAAAGCAAATAACAAGATGCTTCAAACATTTGAAACACCTTCCTTGCCGCTACAGAGGACTAAAAAAGAGTTGGATGGTCAGTGATTTGTTTGAGGAATGGGTTTGAGGACAGGATAAGAAATTTGAGTGTCAAAACCGGAAAATCTTATTGATAGTCGACAACTGCCCCGTTCAACCTAAAATTAGTGCTTTAAAAGCGATCGAGATGTGCTTTCTGGCACCCAATACTATATCTGTAACTCAGCCTATGGATCAGAGAGTTATACGATTACTAAAAGCAAGTGTCGTTCCCAAATGATTTAAAAAATCATCAAACCAAATGATGCAAACAAATCTATTCCAACAGTGAATGCATTAGATGCCATGAAAATGCTTACCTTTTGTTGGGAGGATGTAACCAACGAAACAGTCAAAGAGTGTTTCGCTAAATCTCGCATTTCACCTGAAGACCAAACAAGCGCACAAAACGATCTAGATGACCCGCTCATTGAATTAAGAAGCAATCTGGAAAAATCGAAATCTCTTGGGTTGACGAACGTCCTGAAGAGCTTTCTCCTGAAGGATTTGTAAATTTTGATGATACCATTGCTGCAACGGAGCCTGTTTTTTCTGACGAGTTAATCCTTGTAATAGTACGTGAAGTAGAGGAGCCAATCGATGGAGAGCATGACGAAGAGGATACCGATAATACGATTGAAGTCAATGATAAATGCCTGGAAAAGCCTACATCAATACAATTAAGAAGTGCCATTGAAACCCTATTGGACTTTAGTTTTTTTATAGAGTCAGATGAGATTCAACACTGCACAATGGGAATTTCTAGATTGATTGAAAAGGAACTTTCAAAAAATTTGAAGCAAACTTCAATCAAGGACTATTTTGCTGAGCATTGTTGTTTAAAAAGAACCTTTACTTTGAACATAAATACTTGTAAAGTCTTTCCTTCTGTCTCTTTTCTACATTTCGTTTTTGTTATTCGTAAATGCCCCGTTCTCCAGAAAAATCAGTTAAGTGAAAAATTCGATAAGTGCAACTTTTTGTTCAGTTCCACTTATCGAGCGCATCGGAAAAGTGGAACATTCGATAAGTGGAACGTTTTTTTTTCGGTCCCATTGAGGTTCCACCTATCGAGATTATACTGTATTCATCATCATCATCTAACGGGAGGTTCAGAGTAAACCGCCGTGGCTCTCCATTTCCTTCTATCCTGTGCCATTCTGTACAATTGAACCATACTTCTTCCACCAGAAATCTCTTTAATGTTGTCGCTATATCTAACGTTCTAAAACCTATCTAAAACCATTCCAAGTAATAAATCACTGGTTATGTCCTTTCCCCTTAGTATGTGTCCAATAAAAGCCATTTTTCAACGATTTTGTTGTTGTTAATAGCCTCTCGTTTACATCCATCTTTTCTAGTATCCATTCATTAGTTTTCTTTTCAGTCCAACTGATGCTCATTAGACGACGATAGCACCATAATTCAAATGCTTCAATCTTCTTCTTGTCTATATTTTTCAATACGCAACAATCTGAGCCGTAACTGGCTATGCTAAAAATAATGTGTGTAGCAGTCTTTTCTTTGTAGTAATAGTAATACTATACTGTATTAAATGTAACAAATTACAAACAGTGCTAACATAATTTCAGATTAAAACTACTAAAAGATAGAGCGTTTTCTAAATATTTTAATAAGTGCATCCCCAAAATAGCTATGCTTTAGGAATAAACTGGTGTAAAGTGTCCCATCTATTCATCTTTCCTGAATTTTCTACCCTCTGTCGTTATTTTTGTGGAAGGAATTGTTTGAATAGCAAAAGGGTTAGATTCCTCCTATATATACACACGTATATATATATGTATGTATATATATACATACATATATATATATATATACATATACATTTATATTTATAAATCGTAAAACATCTACTGTAATTTATTGATTTAACTTCTCGAAAATTAGGACCTTTTGTTAGTAATTTTGTAACTTTACCATTTTTCTTGAACAGTGACAACATGTTCATGGTGTTCATCACAAAAATCAGACAAGTGGCATTCACATTCTGGCAAATTAATTATCAATCACATAAAGACCATTTTCGAGTTTAAATTTAAGAGTTGAGACAGTTTCTTTATAGTTCAGGATTTTATTTCTGATCAGCTGATCTAAAGAGTAAGTAATAACTTGTAGGTTTTCTTCACTGAGGAGACTTTTTGGGAAAAGACCAGTTACTTCATGTGACCTCATGATTGTAGTTAGATGGATATAGTCCATTCCTTTGTTGACAAACTTAACTACACAAACATTTCTAGGAGGAGATTTTGCTGCAGTTTTACTAACCTGAATTCGAGAAAGGAATTTTGTGTCTATGATATCTAAAATAAACATGTAGAGTTGTTCTTTATGTTCATCTAGGGCAAACAAATGAGGGTGAAGGATTTCGTGAGCAATAGTCTTTAGTAGTTTACGAGGAAGCTGATTCAAAAGAATACGGCAAGAGTTAAAAAGGAACTTTAGATCCTCGTCAAACCAATTATTGATTTTATCAAAGAAAGATTGTAATGAGGTAACTTCGTGGAAGTGAGCGTCTGAGACGAGTTCTTGCCGGTCGGGGAATTTTCCGAGATAGAGGTGGAAATAATCTGCCCACGGCTGTTCCCAATTCATTTGAATTGCATTTCTTATCGAACGCCTTCTCATTTAAACCATATGGATAAAGTGTTCTAAGTCTCTTGATCCAGAAATCTTCACGTGTAAGCCTAATTTTGGTAGCTTCAGGATCCACTTTATTGCATTCATCATATCCTGTATCTGGAAGCTTTTCCAATATTTGATAAGAAAATTCACAGTCCTTGCAGGTCTTCTTATGATTAATCATATGTTCACAACCTGCTTTTGAAGTACGGTGTGTGTTCATACGGAGGCTTAATTTTATAGCAGTTTCTCCAACATATTGCTGTCCGCAGGTCCGACAAGAAAGAAGATAAACAACATTTTGGGAAGAGCAAGAAACAACATCTTGGTCACCATTGATGCAACGATATTCGTGACCAGTTATATTGCTGATACCAGAGGAAAGAAGGAATAGATTTGGACATGTTTTACAACGTTTACTTTTACATTTTTGCACAAAAGGATTGGTAGGCTCGAGCGTGCACTTTTCGATCCCAGGTCGAGCTACGACTGGGGGACGCGCCCCTTGTTTATCCGCGGGACAGGCAATGCGGCATGAACGTCTAATTTCAGTCATTTTCATAAAGCAATAAACACTAGAATACCTTTGGTATCAAATCATTAACTATATATATGTATATATAAATATATATATATAGATATATAGTGGAGTTTGTTATTCTTTCTTTCACTGTCTGATCTCAGCAGACATTTTTCTATTGCTTGTCAGAGACCTGATGTAAGTGTTCAATTGTTTGTCATAAATGAAGTTACCTTCATCATGAACATAATCGCCTTTTAAGAAATTCTTTGAAACTCCCACCACCCTTCGTTACTGTTCGATGTTCGTTAGTGTTGCAAGTTGTTGTCTTATTTGTCATACGAACGTGTCGATTCAATCAAACCGATAAAATCAAATAAATTTACTTTTAATTGGAAGAGTCGGTCGATATACTTACCAGCTATATATTGTCCTATACAAAGTTGTAAGCAAATGTTACTTATACTATATATATACACATATACATGTATGCACATATACATGTATACACATATATATATATGTATGTACATATTCTTTGTCAGCTATTTTTTATAAAGTTGAGCGGCATAGAACATGGAAAGGTACTGGAAATGGCGTTCATGAATTGTTCTGAGCACCTACTGTACGAAAAAAGAATTGAGGCAGGAATTTTAACTTCAACAGCGTAATTGGGGATTGGAGTTAAAGCCGAGGTATTTGAGTTCAAAATAAATGAGCGAGGGCAATGCTAGGGGTGATACTAGAAGTCTATCAACTTCTTAGCTGATACAGTATTTGCACTGTCTGAAAACAAAAAACAGCTTGGGTACTTGGGACTGGTTGTCCCATTAGCCCAGTTTAATGCCAAAACCTGAATATTAACTAACTTTTCATCATCATCATCATCATCATCATCATCATGTGCCATCTTCGTATCGAAGGTTGGCCACCATGGTTCTCCATCTTATTCCATTCTCCGCTCCTCTCTTCGCTTCCTCGTACGTCCTTGCTGCACACCACTCTTTGATGTCATCAGTCCACTTCCTACGTTGTCGTCCTGTTGATCTTTTCCCTTCTATTGCGCCCTCTAAGATGACATTGGGTGGTTTACCCCGACTGCCACGGAGTAAATGGCCAGCGTATCTCATTTTCCTTTTCATGAGCTCCTTCACCAACTTTGTTTTCACATTAGCTCTGTGCAATACCTCAGTGATGAGTACTTTATCTTTCCAACTGATTTTTAACATTCTTCTCAGACACCATATTTCAAAAGATCGAAGCTTCTTCTTATTGCTGTTTGTAAATTGCCAGGCTTCACAACCATAAGCAACAACTGAGAAGACGTAGCATCGTAGTAACCATATTTTCAGATGCATGTTGAGGTTACGTCTGAGAAATTCTTTACAATCCCAGAATTTTGCTTTTGCTTTGCCGATCCTAACTTTTAAGGGGTCCAAATGGGGTGTCCATTAAATCAAGTATTAAAACTAACCCACAATCATATCAGTACTTGTGCACAAAATACACAACGTATAAAATAACAAGAAAAATAGAATACTTTTCAAATTATAACATTAAATAAAAGAAGATAAATGGACAATGTGTTCTCTATGCATATAAGAGAATATACCAAAATATATAGTAAATTACTTTTTCATGTTTATTTTACAGTCTCGTTTACAGTTTTAAAGTTGGCTTTTTCTCAATTTTTTAAGGGGTGAAAGCTTCATTAATTTCATTTTCTTTCTTAATTTTCAGTTTCTGTTTAAAAAATTTTTCTTTTAGTGAAACCCAATGTCCTGCAGGTAAACTTGATCCTATCCTATTTTACCAATTTACCAAATATCCATTCGCTGATTACTGTGTCAACAAGCCAGCTGACTTTTCCCAAGCATTAAGTACTGAAACCTTTCAAATGATTTCCTGTTATGCTGCAATGTGTATTATTAAAATGCTGTAGTTTTAGGAAATGTTTTTCACCACGCTATTTTGCTAACTATCAGGAAATTATTTGTTTTTGTTCAGGTTTACTCTGCATAGAAGTAACGCAAGAAGTGATTACCTCGTTTATTTACAAGCACAGAAGTACTAAAACCAGAAAATAATCTTGTCCTTTACGTATTCACTATGTTCACAGATCATATCCTTGCCCAGAAGATTTTCTAATGAACAGCATATAAATTTAAACTTATATTGTTGCTTTGACTGAACCAATTTCACCTATAAACAATTTTAAGGTCAAGGTATAGACTATTCATATTTAACAATACTATTATATTTTATGTAAGTCGTTGTTAGCAATTTTCTTTCAACTGATTGAATAGAAACTCACCGGTTTCCTGTGGGAAAATCTAGAAGTTAGTGTACTTTAAGATGTCACTTGTCAGAATTTGGTTGACAGGGAGTCGTGTGGTAAAATCTAGAATATACACGATCGTGTGAAAATTTTCCTGTCGAGTTTTTCACGTTTGAAGACGGCATCAGGTTTTCACATCATTTTTTGTGTAACAATAACTTGCTAGTAAATTACCTCTTCTTAGGATGTCGTATTTCATGACATAAAAGAAACTTAGGTCTGTGATGATACTTTGAGGTCAATCAGCCCTTAGTGTCGGATGACAGTCCGTCACTACTTTTCCTTTGAGTAAATAAGACTTAAGCTCTGCGGTTACCCTTCTCCATCTGTAATATATACTGTTTAAAAACACGATTTAAACTTTCTACACATGGACATATCGTGGGAATGTTCTTAACCTATTTCAAGGAATGTAAGATTGCTGTCAGCTAATCATAATAAACCTTATTACAATAGAAGCCCTATTATAGCTTACCTTCAAGGACTGTAGACTTAGTCTAAGGGTCTGTTAATTGCAGGTCTTGAGAACTATTCACAGCCACATATTCTCGGTATTTCTATCATCTACAGTTCTTTTGTGGTTAAGATAAAGGGTGCTAAATCAAATTTGTAGAAATTTACAGCAACTGAATAATAAAAAGTAAATCTGTTTCAGATTTGGGTAAATCTTTCATAAAATACGATTCTTCAAGGAAAACTAATTTTATAGCTCAATATATCCCCGATTTAAAAACAATTTTTTAATATAACATTCAAATTACACTTTCTCCTTCTTAACACAGAGTGTGATAATCACTGCTAAAGGTATATATATATATATATATATATATATTATATATATATAAACAATATCAGAACTCAACCTTCAAAAAAGCTCCTTACAGGTAAAACGATGGCACTTGAATTTAGCCTTCACAGTCGCTATGTACGAACGTTTTACAATTTTAGGACAAAAATTAAAAAACATTGGATGATAAAAGAACACACACACATACACACACACATATATATATATATATATATATATATATATATATATAAATATATAGTAATTTATATATAGTAATTACTAATTAATATACTAATTATTAATATATATTGTAATTACGCTCCCTTACGAAAGTTTGGTTGAGCACTCTATCTGAGATGGGAACCTGTCGTTTGCGTAATGCGGAGCTCACTGCGCATGCGTAGTTTGAGCACTCTGACAGGATCCCACAGTAACTTCTTAAGCTGTGTTTGCTCCGGCAACATGGCCAGAGAGTTATGTCTCAGAAACTCTGTGCTGCACTGATGAACCCACAAAGGGCGAAACAGTACTGTCTGTAGCTTGAGTATATATTTATATATATATATCCCAGTCAATAAAGATAAAATTTCAACGCTGAACATATTCGCAGGGAAAAGCAAAAGTCGAAAAGCAATTATTGTATCAGAATAAAAAAGGAAATAAGGAATCTTGAAATTTAGTAAATTATTTTAGATTGTAAGAATGTTTGTCTCTCTTTCAAATTCGTTGAATTTTATGTTACAATAACGCTATGAATAAAAAAGACAGGTTATCAAAAATATCTAACTTAAAAAATAAAATGCCCGTAAAAAAAGGGTGACTTTTTTCCCTTGACAATATTTCAAGTGAAAATAAGAAGCTATGTTGTTACTATGCCATTTATCATTCAAACCAAGCATATTACATATATCATTATTGTCCTATATTCTATACATTTAAGTAGCAAATTCTTAAAGATTTTATTGTGTATGTATTGAGTTCTATATTTATGCTCAAAACAAAAACAGCTTTCTTCAAAATAAACAAAAGGTTTTCATAAAAAACCATCTTTAGTACTAGAAGACAATTTGCCAGCTAGTACTGAATTTTAGCGAATATGTAAAAGTCATTTTTCTTAAATTTTGAACTCTATATTTCACTTTATTCAAATACAACTTTTTAATTAAAAGTTTAATACGGTATTTGTACTATAGGACGAATTTGCTTAACAGATTCTTGTAAACTGACTAAACCCATCCTTTACTCAAAATAAATAAACAAATATATAAATAAATAGCAGAATAAATGAATAAGGGGTTTCTTTATTTGAGGATGATATAGTATGGCTAATCCTGAGAAGCCGTGGCTAAATGGTGAGTGCAACTGCACAGCAACCAAGAATTCCGGGCTCGATTCCCCGAGCGGGCGACTTTGGAAATTCACAAAAGAAAAAGTTATTGGTTGACGTCAGGAAGGGCATCCGGCCAAAAAATTCCTCACTGCCAAATCTAAGTCCCTGTCAATGGCATCGTCTGAGTCTCAGTTATTGGAGGAGGGGAGAAATGACATTAAAACTAAATAAGTAAAAAAAATAGTATGGCTAATCCTGTAACCGCATTATATATTTACAGTACATGCTATCCTTTACCGCATAAGCATTTGATATTATACTACTCTATATATGAAATCTGAAATTTGTACATTCCTTTGGACAGTATTACTCACAATCCCTGCAAGTAAGCATCGTTGTATAATGCTTCTTAAAAAGTAACAACAGTTATAAAAATATTGCCATATATCATCCTCAAGTAAAAACCCCTTATTTATTTATTTATTCGCCTATTTATTTATATATTTGTTTATTTATTTTGAGTAAAGGATGGGCGTATTCAGTTGACAAAAACCTGTTAAGCAAATGCATCCTTTGGTAATGTACCTTATTAAACTTGTAAAAAAGGTTGTATTTGAATTAAGTGAAATAATCTTATATTCAAGTAAACTGAAATGTGTACATTCCTTTGGAAATGATTAATCATTATCCCCGGAAATGACCATCGATATTTAATACTTTTTAAAAAATAGCAAAAATTATAAAACTATTGTCATATATTTTAAATAGAATATGGTTTATTATGGTAACCACCAGAGGTGGGTTTTGCTTTTAATTAATGATATGTAATCTAGTGTAATAGACATTACTATACTGTATAATGCTGTAACCTTATATGAAAAAATAAAGTATAGTTTATCACTGTATTTCAGAGGCATAGTATTTTTTAACACTGTGTATCATATTGTAAGACAGGAAGAATAGTACAAGATAACAGAGGGTGCAAAAAGCAGATTTCTCCTTGGTAACCTCAAAAGAACCTGGTCATACTCCCAATAAATTGTCTTAAATCGAAAACTCTGGGGAATTAGAAATAAAGTATTAATTCATGCTTATAAATACTAGCCAACTGTTCGAGCTTTTTAAGTATTA
This sequence comes from Morbakka virulenta, assembly GCA_003991215.1. Taxonomy (NCBI): domain Eukaryota; kingdom Metazoa; phylum Cnidaria; class Cubozoa; order Carybdeida; family Carukiidae; genus Morbakka; species Morbakka virulenta. The sequence continues at coordinate 1,488,501 of RDPX01000113.1, read as the reverse complement.
TCTACTTTTGGGTTTCTTGTGTCTTAAGGAAATGTGAGCGGCGGTAGGGAGGGATGGAGTAAGGATTTACGTGAAGAAAGGTTGATCAATGTCATCAGGCTAGATAAATTGCCAACATGTGACAAAGATATTTTTTGACGAAGAAACGTTTATCTCTCATATGTTATAGTGTTTTAGTGGCAGCTATACTTTAGTATATCATCATACAACATAGTGCAATGCATTACATTTTGCTATTGTGCAGTATTATAGTATAATTTAATGTAATGTACACTAATATCTTGCTGCAAATTACAGTGTAGTGTGATGAAGTGAAAATGTATTACAGTGTAGTGTAACCTGGTACAGATAAATTGTATTACGTTGTGACAAAGTGCAGCGCTTTCAATAAAGATTTTAAGACACTGATATCAGACATCCTACACATCAAAATATACCTCGGTGAGTCATGATTTAGTTCTGTTTTCTATTAGCATGATATTATATAGCTTTTCGTATGTATTTAGCTATAAACAGTGTTGTAATGGGTGGTACATTGTAGTGTGCTGCGCTGAAATGCAGAATTTTGCTCTGTTTCGAATAATTCTGTTGTGTTTACATACTTGGCTTGTACTCTTTACTTTAGGAAGGCAATTACAGAAGAGTAGGCAAGACAAGAACAGACATATCAAAACAAACCTGGGCACGGAAAACAAGACAAAGCAAGACAAAACAAGACATGACAAGAAACAGGTTGCTGAATAGGTTTCATAACATGTTAAAATATTAAGAAGAGTTTGAAGTTGCTTTTTTAAATATAGAGTTAAGCGACCATGAGAGAATGTTGGTGCTGAAAAATAAAGGGATTGGTGACGATTTTGAACCAATTTGGGGGTGAAACTAGGGTTAAAACTCTGATGGTTCCCCAGTCATATTTTCAGGACTCGGTGCTCGGTGGTACTTAACCATCAGGAAAATTATTGATTCAATTTTACACAGGAATTAGAAAGTTGGGATGGTGAGTGCAAAGACCAAGCTGCATATAGAAAGTTTTTTCTGTAATATATAATAATAATTATTATTATTATTTTGTATTTTACTTTCTGCGTAGTTTATTGCATTCTATAGAACCGTGTCCAAACAATGGTTCTAAGGCGCTAGAGGATAGCTGTTGCTTTCTACTTTATTGATAGTACTCTCCGTAGTATGTGTGTTGTTCCAAGGAGGCCTATCTTCTGGATTTCTTGGATATTGATTTTATCAAGGATTTTCTCGTTGTATTTTTCTAATCCCTTCTTCACAAGTCCCAAAGTTCCAATTACCACTGGTAATGTTGTAGTATTTGTGCCCCACATCCTATTGATTTCAATCTCTAGGTCTTTGTACTTTGACAGGTTTTCTTTCACTTTGTCAGAGGTGTTCCATTCAGGTGGTTTGGCCATGTCTATAGGGATGCATTATTATTATTATTATTATTACCAGTAATAGTTTCATGCATATTTTTATAGGTTAGCTCATTCAGCAGTAAATTATAACTGGTATCAATAAAGGATCTGTATAAACAAAATTAATAAAAATAAGAATAATCGAACTCTGGGACTTAGCAAAGCTTGTATGATTCGAAAAAAGCGAGAAACAAAAAGATCACAAAAGGAAACCAGATCATGACAGAACGAAAAATCAAGAATAGAAAACCTCAAAATATAGAATTCAATCAAAAAAATATAAAACTTTTATTTTCCTTTCACATTTTTAAAACCTATTTCTTTTTCCATTTAACCCCAAGATATACTTTCCAAGTATGTTGGATTCACAGCACCTTTGACTTGTCAAAAAAAGCTATATTTCCTAATAGATTATGAATCGATAGAAAATTGTAATGTTAGTCTTTCTACTCTATTTCTTTTATTCGGTCTTTGGAGTGATATTTCAGTAATTTACTCATTTCCAATTTAAATATCCCACAACTCAGAGTCAGTATAAAGTAGGTACGTTCTATCGGATTAATAAAAATGACCGTTATTTATAAATATAATCAAAGGTCTTTTCTTCAGGAAATGACCTTAGGTTATACGAAAAAGGTCAAGGGTAACTCTCCGCTACTTTTTGATGGATCACACTAAGAAAAAACCATTTTATAACAATGGATATTAAATTAGAAATATCATTGACATCAGTTTTCTTGATACCCATTGTTTTTAAAAGCCCTAAAATATATTAATGAGATAAAGAGAAAGCGAAGCCTGCTACAAGAAGAATTTAAAGAATTAATAAAGTCACTATCTTATCATTATTATGATCTATAAAATAAGCATTGTATTTCTTTTACAATTTAAGGTCAAGTTTAGGTAATAAAGCTTAACTCAAAAGTCAATTTGAAATAATTTAAGGTGAACAGGGGAATTTTGCTACATTTAATTTTCTGACACGTGCCAAATTACTGAGACTTCTTGACCTTTTTTCTGCAAGTGACTATTTTTTATTAATTAAACAGTGGGGGAAGAGTTACATCTCTTGATAGTATTAGTCACGTGTCTGATACTACTTTGTACCTGTATTAATCTATTTTCATGCAGATACACCACTATAAAATTATGTCTTATACGTACAGTAGTACATGGACAGAATTGGTTTAAAGAAAGCAATATGGGCAGACATTCTGGTGCCAATATAAAAATAGCAACACGTTTCTTTGCTTTTTACTCATTACATATATATATATATATATGTATATATATGTGTATATATATACGTATGCATACATACATACACCCATATATATACGTATACATCCATCCATCCATATATATACACATATATACAGATGCGTATGTACTTATATGTTTCTTTTCTACATGCGAAAAATATTCTAGTTTACAGAGAAATTATACGAAATTTTTAGCAACCTTTTATACGCAAAATGTCGCCTTTGTCTTTTCCACGATTTATTTTTTGTTTATGATGAGTGCTCCAATTTATATTTTTATGTCAAGTTAAGCATTATTTAAATATATCTACCCTAGTCTTTATCAGGAGGTTAAAGCAAGTATTAGAAAAGAATTTTATCTGACTATTTCATATAAAAACTGATACAAAAATCATAATGCTCCGTATAAATATAATTATCCTTACGGTGATACAAAAACAAATTGCAACCAAAGGATTTTGACACATTTCGTTTTTTGGATCATTCTTTGTTGGAGTCAAGAAAAACAAATTATACCGTGGCATTAATAGGAAACTCTACATCTGTTTCTGTAGGTCTACCCCCATACACAGGATCTTAGAAAAAATGCCATCGGAATTGTTCTGTTGGGGTTAAACCATTTCTTTGAACTTATTTGCTAAATAATTAAAGTTTAGACCATCGGTTTAAAGTTGATAAGCCTTACAAAGCATTGATCACACCAGNATCATAATGCTCCGTATAAATATAAGGGCCCAGTGTACCTTGTTTGTACCTCTGTTTTTACCATTATCCTTACGGTGATACAAAAACAAATTGCAACCAAAGGATTTTGACACATTTCGTTTTTTGGATCATTCTTTGTTGGAGTCAAGAAAAACAAATTATACCGTGGCATTAATAGGAAACTCTGCATCTGTTTCTGTAGGTCTACCCCCATACACAGGATCTTAGAAAAAATGCCATCGGGGTTGTTCTGTTGGGGTTAAACCATTTCTTTGAACTTATTTGCTAAATAATTAAAGTTTAGACCATCGGTTTAAAGTTGATAAGCCTTACAAAGCATTGATCACACCAGCTTATGCAAGTTTTTCAAGTGTTTTTTTTAATTTCCCATTTTCCCAGGTTCCATGCTTAGCTTTTCCTTTGGGCATTTATTTTAACATGGCTTGAAGAAATAGATTTTAATCCGTAATCGCCATTTATTAAACTTTAAACTACCCTCTCTCAAGGTACCGAGCCCATCATTAAGGTAGGCTGTCAAGGCCTTTTCTTTCTGTAATCTTTTGAAGCATGACTGCATGTGTCTTCATTGCAGATTCAAAGCTTCTGGCATGGATGGTAGCATCATATAACGCTGTCTTCCATTTGCTTACTTGCCCAAAATGTTCTTTCCTTTATAATTTGTTCAAACTTCTCTTTCTGTAAAATAAGATAAATTTCCTTTGTCTTACTCTGTTTGTCTTTATAGTTCTTTTTGTCTTTTCTATCTGGAGTACATCCTTATTACTGGCAAATCGTATCCAAGATATTCTTAACATTCATCTGAGAAACTCTTAAAATTCGTCTGAAAAACACATATCTGCAACTTCTATTCGCTTCCTCATTGTAGACGATACTATCCAGTATAAAAATAATAGACTTCAACCCCCATTTTGTTTTAAAAGTAGCTGGATGCAATTAGCTAATTTCATTTTAACCTCTTTTTCGTTATGAATAACTTACGGGGTGTAAGTATTTTGGTGGACAAGGACACTTTTGCAAAGATTAAAAACGAAAAACAGCAAAGAAATCACACCTTTTCTATCACCATACTCCTTCCTTGAACGTAGACATCTTATACAAGGTTGGAAATTCAGAGAATTCCTAAGTGTTTCGTTAAATTTTAATCCCTTCTTCCATAAGAAAGAGATTCCTTCACTTATTTACTGGCTCATTGCAGGTCATTCACTTTAACTCATTCCTATCGGTATTATTAATGCGTAGCTTCTTTTTGTGATATCACATTTACGACTTTATTAACGTTCAACGATTAAAAATAGACCTACACAAGTATTTAAATTTAGACTGCAGAAAATTGATTTAGAGAAGTTACCGCAGTAGTTAATCTCGTACATATGCTTTCTCTTCGGTTTAACATATTTCGAAATATTATTTTCCAAAAGAAAGCGGTCAGTTTTGAAGGAAGATTTCATGTAAAAGAAGTGATTTTTAAAAAAAAAAAGTATTATTCCCTCTAAAATTTCATTAGAAGAGCTCTGTTATCCTGCTGGTTTCCCATAAAATAAGAAGCAAAATGAGAGTATACTTTGCGTTTATTTTCCAGACTGAAAACCTGGATAAGTAACAGGTGACCCCCTTGTGACACAAGGTCCTGAATAAGACATCAACTCATTGTCCTTACCACCTGTGAGCAAACTTTGACTTTCTTCATTTAAGTAGTACTGATGGCAGTTATAAAGCTGTTTTGAGTTTCTCTTGGAATGATGTCGACAGATACCAATTTTCTAAGTAATAGATTTTCAAAGGCGCAGGTGTGTACTAGGTTCATAATCAAGTGCTTACTTATCCAGGCCCTCTTGGGAAACTTAATTTTCTCTCATATCAAGGATGAAATAGGACATTTTGAGGGAAAGGCTGGAGAGAAAGGTCATGGGAAAATGTTTCCTTGCCAAAACGAAACTAGTACTTTTCTAAATCATAGGCAATATTTACGTATTACATCGCTTAGTAGACTTTGGCTCAGCGGTTTTAACAATTCGGCCTCACTTAAAACATATTAAGAGATCCAATACAGCGACTGACTGTAATGTTTAGGAAAATGAGTCGTGTGAAAAATCTGGACGAAATGGTCACAGGGTTTTATAGATTTCATAGGACATGAAAGAAATGAATAAATACTGTCTCATGGCACACTGCTTTTTTGTTTATTATGTTTTTAAAAAATTCATACCAGATAATGGCAGCTTATAAACACTCTTTCTTGGAATATGTTCTTGTAGTAAACAGAAAAGCTATTCAGTTGCATTCGCATGGTTCTGGTCGACGTCTTCAGTGTTTAAGTCAAAAGAATGGTACAATCACATACTGTTTCTAATATTGTACATGTACATTTACTAAACAAGTAGCTTCCTCGAAATAATTTACATTAGATATAAAATCCTCCTGAAACAAGGCAGCCCTAAAAAAATCAAGAACATCTGTTGAAAGATCATTTCAAGATACTATGATCTTGAGAAAACTGTTGCTGTCAAAAAACCGACTTTATTTTCTCTGATTTAAATGGAAAATATAGATTCAGTTTTCCGATTATCACCTTCCAAATTCAGGAAAACCAATCTTACAGCCTTACCTTGTAGATAAAAAAATGTACAAATACAAATAACCAGACTAACTCCTGCTTTTTTATACCAAGCCAAGAAAAAAAACACTCGAGGTATGCTATAAGACTTATATGCTATTAACAGCTTAAAATGTGGTTAACTCAGAAACAAAATTTACCCCTGATGTTAAATGTACAACAAATCACAGAATAGATGAAGGTCGGGCAAAGGATATAAGAAAGTCAAAAAAGCTTCTAAAGAAGGCGTGTTGCACAGTATTAGAAAGAATCACTAGCAGAATTTTAGTAACAAATATTTAGTAAGAAGCAGTCGCAGAGATATCAGGCGTTGCCAAGGGTATCTGCTTGAGTGAGCAAAGTAACACTGAATCGTGATATAGTGGTCTGTAAAGAAAAGTCAGACCAGTTTCGAGTCAGAATTTGGCACGCAAAATTCTTTATTCCCTCAAATAGACGTTATTGATTGCAGTATTTACCTCCACTTGGGTCTCAGAATATATGCCACGAAGTTCAAGCATATCGGGAGATATTTGGTGTACTTTCAGCTGAAAAATTTTACTGGAGGCTAAAATTTCCCAGAAGACATTTCAATGAAGTTTTTTCTTGTATGCTATAAGGGTGAGAGTCACGACAAATTTTAATAGAAAAGTGTTTTTTATTGCTTGTTATAAGTATCATCTTCGATTCAAATCGTCTTTTAATTCAGATGAATTTTCGTGTACATTGTGCCCTGAGATATACACAGAAACTCTTTGTAAACAACATGCTAAAATATATTGTTGACAGACAGAAAATGAGGAACTCAAATTCTGAAGAAAGAAAATTATATTGCCTAGTGGGAAACAGCAGGGAACAAATTTTTTTACCAGGTTTGGAAAAATGGCGCAGCAGATATTTCAGGCTATGAAATTTATTCAGGCCGGTGTGAGAAGGGGGCTGGTGTTAACATTTTAATGAATTGGGTTTGAACAGAATTAGTAGAGGAGGACTGGTTATGAAAGCCGGCGAACGTCAATTGGGCATCTTTTGTTGTTGTTATTGCCCTGTCACGTGACCGCGACCTTGGACAACAGAACCAAACTTGCATTTGTTAGGATTTTATGTCGAAGCTTCATGTTTATCAGATGTTTAAAGTGTTAAGAATTTACGAGCTATACAAAATATGTACATACACATATACAAAGTGAATATAAGTTTCCTCTGATTGGTTCCCTTCTTGCCCTCTGCATCGCATACTCATCTTTTATACTTACAATGTGACAGAGCCAACTTAATATTGTTTCTCTCAGCTTTATTTCAAATATGATTGTTTTCCCAGCACTTTTTTCCACCTCCTTATTTGTGCATCTTTTCCAAAGCAACTCCAAGAATCCACCTCATCGTTCTCATCAGTTTCTACTTTAGCTGCTTTCAAAACAGTCATTGCTTGCCGGCTTTCATTTGAATTTTCCTTCATGTGCCTTTAATAGAGATGGAAAACATATTCTCCTACTTGAGTACGGAATAGACGTTCCCTACTGATTATACCTATTTTGAATAAAGCGCCTAGTAGGGCTTTGTTATTGCGATCCCCTCAGCGCCAAGTTTGTAAATTTCCGAGCCAAGAGCACATTAAAATTCAAGAAAGAAGGAGGGGAAAACCCCTCAGCTCTCAAAACATTATTTCAGCCTTTCGGTCTTTTTTTTCGCACATACACGGCATCGTGTAAGGTAAGCTTGGCGTCAGCATATAAATATAATGCGAGTGTGTGAGGAAAAGACCTAAACATACACATCATCGGTTTCCTCTATAATTGCATTATTTACACAATAAAAAATTGTAACACTTATAGTCCTTTAAAATATTTAAGAACAGTAATGGTTNGTTAGCTGCTTTCAAATCAGGCATTGCTTGCCGGCTTTCATTTGAATTTTCCTTCATGTGCCTTTAATAGATATTGAAAACATATTCGCCTACTTGAGTACGGAATATACGTCCCTACTGATTATACCTATTTTGAATAAAGCGCCTAGCAGGGCTTTGTTATTGCGATCCCCTCAGCGCCAAGTTTGTAAATTTCCGAGCCAAGAGCACATTAAAATTCAAGAAAGAAGGAGGGGAAAACCCCTCAGCTCTCAAAACATTATTTCAGCCTTTCGGTCTTTTTTTTTTCGCACATACACGGCATCGTGTAAGGTAAGCTTGGCGTCAGCATATAAAAATAATGCGAGTGTGTGAGGAAAAGACCTAAACATACACATCATCGGTTTCCTCTATAATTGCATTATTTACACAATAAAAAATTGTAACACTTATAGTCCTTTAAAATATTTAAGAGCAGTAATGATTTATTTTCAAAAGATGGAATTTGGTTTACAACAAATATGTACTGTAGTTTATGACGTCTTTCAGTTTATTCCAGTCTCTCCCTTTATTGTAGATATTTCCCCACCCCTATATTGTTAAGTCCCGGGTTATTTAATTTCAGACAATTACTAAACCCCCCGCCTATTGGATCCTTTGTTCCGGACCGAGATTAAGTACTGAAAGCCAGTATTTTCCCTGTCAGATAACACACATATTAATTAATTCAGAACTTTGTCCAGCTGTCAACATTTTCATCCTGCAGTATGTTAGCATTGAATCTGGAAGTTTAGTTGACAGCAGTGCTGCAATATGCCGTGGAAGGTCTTTGACGAAGGTTGTTGAGTTCAAAGGTATCTCTGAATACTTTTTGTCATAAAACATTCCATTTCTGCCCAATCATTCATAAATTGTTTTCATCTTGGTGAACTCCAGTCTCTCTTCAAGGTTTTCAAATCGGCATGAACTGAGTTCATTCGTAAGGCTTGCCGCACAAACCCTGCTTTGTGTGATTTTTGAGATTGTATTGTGAATTATCTCACTGAGAATAGCTGCAGTTGAAGTCAAAGGAGCCTGATAATTTGCATGGTCTTTAGCGATACTTCCAACGACAGTGTTTCAACAGTGTTTCGACAGTTTTTTAAGAAACTACCTCTCGTGATATATATTTTTTCCCACAATCATTGCAGGAGATCTCTTAATTTCAGCCTAAAATTTAAAGAAATATTTGCATGATATCAGTGTCGACTGGAGTGTCAGAGATAAAGTTGATCGTTGTGTTGTAATAAATTAAGCCTTCGAAGGGAGCGATTTTAGCTGGGTGGGCGACGAAGTGGACGATTTCATTACGGTGAGCGATAGTGGAGCGAAATTGTTTAGTTGGACAAAAGATACAAAAACAGTCATTTACTCGAATAGAGAAATCAACAACGAGTGTGAAGAAATTATAGTAGTTATGTAAAGCGGTGAAGGCATATCAGCCTCGGGCAATAATCAAGGAGGCTCTTGTTCATTCATTGTTAAAAGAAAGAGGTGCAAAGCTTTCAATTACGCATCGCAGACTACCAACTGATTCAACAGTGGAACGGAGGCGCAACTCTCCACCGTTAAAGATTCTCTCCTCCCCCCTCCATTGAAGGGGTTTGCTTATTTTCCTTCATATTAGTGGAGTATTCCTTTTAATTTTAATTGTGATGTGGTAGTGATAACTCCCATCCACCGGGTCCACAGGTTGCGGATAGTGGAACGGCCTTCTGATATGAAGGTTAGCTGCGAATATGGAAATAAGCAGTCCCAAACAAAATTCCAGGTTGCCCTTCAGCAAGGGATAGTATATGGAAGCTGCCCTGCCCGGGTTAACGGCGAAACTTTCGGCAGCAGGAAATCGGATATTCACATGGCAATCGTCTACATACCGATGTTTTGGCAGCTGCAGTGCGTCAGGCAGAAGAACGAATAATCGTCAATGGTTGAGGATAAAGAAGTTTTCGCAGAATGTTGGTCTGCTGTACCGCCTCCTCAAAGACAAAGAAGTTCCTACAGAAGCAAAACAGATCATTCACTCAGGAATCCTCAGGCCTATCCTACTATATGGTTGTGAAACATGGACGATCAACAAGAACAACATGAGAAGAATTGTAGCAGCGGATATGAAGGTTGCCAGGATGATCAGCGGAGTGACAAAATGGGACAGAAAAAGAAATGTCGATCTATGCAAGAACATCAGCATATTGCCTATTGACGTGAAAATCAAGAACACTCAAATACAATGGTACGGCCATATCTAGAGGAGACCCTCAGACCACCACTTGTTTCTAGCCTTCAATTACGCAGTTGAAGGCAANTATTGACGTGAAAATCAAGAACACTCAAATACAATGGTACGGCCATATCAAGAGGATACCCTCAGACCACCACTTGTTTCTAGCCTTCAATTACGCAGTTGAAGGCACTAGACCAAGTGGCCGGCCACGAAAGCGCTGGCACCAGTACCTGTCTGAATACCTTGCAAAGAAGGGTACCACCTGGCAAGAGGTCAACGCGACTGAGCTCTACCTCGACCGTGGCAGATGGTCATCCCTGACGCTTCCTCGCTGACAGGCAACCGTCTACTCTGGAGTCCAGTCAGAAGGTGAGAAGAAGAAGGAAGGTTGAGGATAATTCGAGGCAAAAGGAGCTTTTATGGACGTTACTGCTGGCGCAGATGTAGTGGTGGCGTGCACGTCTGTTTAATCCAAGGACTATGAACACTCAAACACTCAGACGATCCAACCGCATCGCTCGTCGCGCGGGTAAACAAGGAGCGCATGCCGAAGTTCAAAGTCAGGCTCCGGCTACGAAAAGTATGCTACTGACAAAATCAATTAAACTCGACCCAGAGAGAACCTTCTCAAACCAAAAAAATCAACATTCATCTCTACATTCAATGTGAGAACTCTAAACAGTGAAAAACAAATTTCCGAACTCGTAGCCTATGCCAAAGAACTCTCAATCGATGTAATAAGTATACAGGAACACAGATTCTATCATGACAATATTGATATCAAGCATCACAAACTCCCCGAGAAATGGACACTGGTAACAGCTTCAGCATGAAAGAACATAATGAACGCTACCATTGGCGGCGCTGAAATTCTCCTAAGCCCACATGCTTACTTATCACTTACTAGTGTTGAAAGAATTTCTGCTCGTATCATTATTGCCAGCTTCAATGGAAATCCAGCTACAACTGGCATCCCGTGTTATAGCCCCATAAACGTTGCTGATGAAGGTGATGTTGTTACATTCTATGATCAGTTATCATCTCTCGTACGTTCTATTCCAAAACACAATGTTTTGATAATCGCAGGTGATTTTATTGCTCACTTAGGACGTAATCAAGCTGCTCAATTTGCTATGTACGAAGATAATAACAGAAACAGTGAACATCTGGAAAAGTTTTTACTTGAAAATGATGTCTTATCTCAACACAAGATACCAGAAAAGGTTGGGAAAGTTATGGACACAAATACATCCAAATGGGACAAAATCGCAAATTGATCTTGTTCTTTTGAACAAAAAATGGATTAATAGTGAGCAGATCTGTGAGGCGTATAATACCTTTGAAGGAGTTTCGTCAGACCACCGTATAGTCTCAGGAACCTTTCAGCTGAGCCTTAGATCTACAAAGAAGATGTCCCAAGCAACCCCTCCCTACGAATGGAAACAATTTGAAAAGTGATCCACGGCTGAAAGACAAATTTTGTTTGGTACCGAGCAACCGAGATGAAGCTCTACTCAACGAAAATCGAGAAATATTCCGCTTTCGTTGCAAGTCATAATGAAACAGTCCATGAAAACATACCCCTGAAGCCTAAAATCAAGCGTCGTGTGCCATGGGAAAATGACAAAATTTCCCAGAAAAGAATAAATCTCAAAGAGATTGCCAAAATGAAAAACACAAATCCGACCGGGAGGAACTTATCAAAATTTAAGGAGGCCAAAGAAAAACTGGATGATGCCTATAAAGAAGAACAAATAAGCTATCTACAAAAACAAATTAAAGAGATTTAGTCTCCAACTGATAACCAACAGTCTTCTATTGCTTGGAAAATAGTCAACGACGTGAGTGGCAGGAAAAAATCCACGCACGCTAGAATTAAGGCAGCCACCTAGGAAGAGAGAGTAGATGTATGAAAACAACATTTTGAAAGTCTATTGGGTAACGCACCTTCAATTAATATAGAGCCCACTCGGACAGTTATAAATGACAAACTTCTAATCAAAGCAGATGCTTTCACCACGGAAGAGCTTGAGACTGTATTAATGAACACGAAAAACAACAAATCTTCTGGTCTAGACGGTATACCTCCAGAGGTTTGGAGAACAGCCCGATTCAGTGATATTCTCCTATCGTTCTGCAATGACGTATATGCATTAAACCCGATATCAAACTGGAGAAAAGGATGCATATTGTCATTCCCCCAAAAGGTGACTTGACAGTTCCGACAAACTACCGTGGAATAGCCCTTACTTGTGAAGCAGCAAAAATACAATGCGAAACAGAATTCAACCTGAATTAGAAAAAATCCTTAGAATAAATCAAAATAGTTTCAGGCCAGAACGTTCCACGCAAGGGCAAATTATCACTGTTAGGCGACTATTGGAAGGCATACAGGCCAGAAATATAAAAGCATGCATAGTTTTTGTAGATTTCTTCAAGGCCTTTGATTCAGTTCATAGGGAGAAACATTCAGAACTTCTCCATGCCTATGGAATTCCAAGAGTAACCATTGACGCAATCATGATGCTGTATGTCAACACAGAATCTAAGGTGCGATATCCTGACGGTGATACCGAATTCTTCGAAATAATGGCAGGTGTACTGCAAGGTGATACACTCGCGCCTTTACTCTTTTTCTTGACACTTGATTACGTTTTAAGAATATCTCTTGACCCAAACAAAGAATTAGGCTTCATATTGAAAGAAGCAAGAGGAAAAAGATATCCTGCTAAGTTAATAACCGACGCTGGTTATGCAAACGATCTGGTTCTGTTTGCCGATAAGACTGTGGACACCGAGATACGTTTGCACCTCCTTCAACAAGTTGCTTCGACAATTGGACTGTTTGTGAACTCTAAAAAGATTGAAGCCATGAAAATGAACGATGCTGGTGATGATATTAGATCGCTTGATGGTAAACTGATCAGGACGGTGGATAACTTTATCTACTTGGGCAGCAAAGTTTCATCATCTGAGAGAGATGGAGACCAAGTCATGGCTTTAACTCTGTTGGTCGACCCCGTATCACCTATCTTGACCAGATGTCTGATGATGTGGGACAATAAGCTGAAGATCTACCAACTGCAATGGCCGATAGAGATGGTTGGAGGAAGAGAGTATTAACGTCCCGGGCTACCCGCCCAATCTGGTAAGGTAAGGTAACTCCTTTTAATTACCCCTTTTGCCAACATATGTAGCAAAGTTAGTCTTTGCGATGTATAGAAGCAATTGTATAAGTAAGGTATGTTATAATTTTGCATAATAGTCCCGTTGACAGAAAGATTAGCCAGTCAGAACTACGTTTTTTAACCACAAGGTACTGAAAAGAATATTTGTTTGCATTTTTACTGGTGAAACACATTTTAAATAAACCTTTTGAATGTACCAAGTTATGTATGTACTCGTGCATTTAAATACTCATGTATATATACATTGTAATGCATATGTACGTGTAGCCTCGTTTTGGCTTGTAAAGCAGGTATCCACCCTTTCGAATCTCGGGGGGTGATTATTGTAATAGTTACTTGCAGTTTCAGCAGCGATATTTACCTGCAAATGCAACGTCACTCGCAGATTGTGTTACTAGTTTGTCTGTATCAGTTTTCTAGTCGAATTTATTTTCGTCGTTCTTCGAGACCAATTGGATTTTTATCGAAGGATATATATTATTTTCTTTAGCCAGTGAAGCTGAAGTGACTTGTCTTGCTTGAAAATATGGCTCAGAAAAGGAGCTGCCGCAAGTATTCCCTTGATTATTTGCAGTATGGATTCACTGCACTGTCATCCAATGAATTTTTGCCTATGTGCTTGTTGTGCAAAAGTGTCTTATCAAACGACGTAGGGAAACCATCCCGTCTTAAAAATCACTTACGTAGAAAACACAAGGATAATTGCGGTAAAGAGGCGGACTATTTCAAGCTTCCTAAGGATAAGCAGCGAGAAAGAACTATTACCATCCATATTCAAAGGGCTGAGGTGTTGAAAGACAATGGACTTCTTTCATCTCACAGTATTTCCTTAATCATCGCAAAATCCTCACACTCTTGGGGAAACAGTTATCTTGCCTGACATAAAAGAAGTTATTTAAAATATGATTGGAGTAACATCGTCAAATTTACTTAAGTCAATACTTCTAAGTAAGAGTTCATTTTGCAGGAAAATTGATGAAATGTGGAATAATGTCAAGAAAAAGTTGCGTAATTGTTTGAAAATTGGTGAATTCTCCTTACAACTTGACAAATGAACTCTCATCGATACTAAAGTTCTTTATATGGCTTACGCAAGATACATACGCTATAAAAGGGGAAATGCGTGAAGTGGTGTTATTTGCCAAGGAACTTGTGACACGCACTAAAGGCATCATAACATTTTATGTGGTACAAAACTACGTTCAAAAAAAAATATCCTCATGAAAAACGTTGGCAATCGATGGTGCACCATCCATGGTGTGTAATCATCACGCATTTATTGCAATTAGTAAACAACTACATCCAGATGTCTTTACCATACACTTCATACTTCATAGGCAAAATCTAGTTTCCAAATCTCTTAGTGAACGCCTTCACGATACCATGGAAATTGTAATAAAATTTGTCAACAGAATCAAGTCACGAACCTTAAATGAACACCTGCTCCCGCACACTGAAGTTAGGTGGTTGTCCAAAGAGACTTGCTTCATTCGATTTTCCTGAGAGAACACAATGGTGTTCCAAGTGAAAGCCAAGGGTTGATGACCTAAAAAAGGTTGAAAAACACTGGGCTAGACCATGCTTCTTGTCAAATCTGTTTGAGCTTAAAATGAAATGTTTTAAGTTGAGTTACGTTAATGATATGAAAAGTGGACACAAAGGCGACAGCTAACCCGGACGCTACTGTGTCCTCCATCGACAACAACGGGCACCAAGGCTCATATACAAATTAAATAAGTAATGATATGACGAATTGTTCTTCTACTACTTTATCTTCTTCTAAAATGGCATTTGAATCGAAATCGTCTCTGCACCAAAACAAGTTAGACATATTTTCCTTTGTCTCTCTTTGTTTGCTATGAACAGCCTGCTTCTTGTGCAGGGTCGGCGTCACGTGATCGCCTAACTCCACATCCAAAAAGGGCGGTATTTTTCAGCCTTTTGAAGTTTGCCCGCTTTCATAAACAATCCTCCTTTAGCAACTATGGTTTGAATGTGTTTTTGGAAAGGTTTTTTTTCCCCATTTCTGAATCCATTGGTAAGGATTGACGATTCTCATGCAGGTTGGTCCCAGACTCCCCTGTTCTCTCATTCTGGGGGGAAAATTATACAATATCCCAATTATCCCCAAATGCAAATATATTGAAAGAACAGGTGAAAAACATGTAAGTCATGAATATTTTTCCATATAACCGATTGGCAATCAATTGTAGGGACGACATTGGACAGAAGTCACTAGAGAGAGCATTTTCTGGAATATTTTATAAATTAAGGGGAAAATAATTGATATGAGTTCTTGTTGATTTCCTGTTGAACAGCGCAGTGCCTTGTTAGGTTATTAATTCTTTACAGAGAACGATTATCTTTACGTTTTCTTAGAAAAAGGTCATTTGCTTGAACAAAATGGTAAAAAACTTTGATTTTATCAATGACGTTTTATTCCTTGGAATACATTTAAATATCAATTATGGAATAATTAAACTTGTTGAGATGTATGTATGTGCTCTACATAGATGATTGAAAATGAAATCCGTTGACGAAGGCAGATCACCCATACTATTGAGCAAATATAATGTTGACAAAAAAGATGTAGAGCTGTGCTTGCTGTCGCCATGGTACAAGAATCTCTGTTTGCACCTCGAAAGAAGCAACCATGTGTCTTATACATTCAAAGATGCTAACCTTTTTTAGATGGACGTAATGCCTTATCATTTCATGATTGGATTGATATCTCTGTTCAGTAGACAAGTGATTATTGCCTCCACCAAGGAGATTATGTTTTCTTTTTGTTTGGTTTTTCTATTTGTGTGGAAAATACCTCCAAAATTATAAATGGCTTTGAATGAAATGTTCATAAAACGTTAACAGTAGAATAAAAAGAAATGATTAAATGTAGATCGAGATAGTGTCTGGATTGCACAGTTTGTGGTGAACAACGCTACAGGACAGCAGACCTTGGTGAACTTAAAAGAAAATACAATATTTGGCAACCAAGGCTGTTGTGGCTTCTTTGGTTAAAACGCCTGTCTGATAACAGGAGATTCCTGGTTTGAACCCGGGCTGTGCTTTACTTTACTTTCAAAATATAGTTTTGTGTTCTCAAAAACACTATCACAAGGAGCAGTAAATTTCAATTAATTTGAATCCTTTTTTAATCACAAAGAATGTTATTTAATTCAGATGGATGCAGGACTACAATATTTACTAAATGTTGTATCTGCATGGCGGAGGTTTGAACTCTCTGAGTGCTTTTCGAGCCTTTTATACGATTTTGCTAACGTTTTTCTGAAGGCTGAAAAAAGGCACTGAGACGTCTGAGTAGAATGACGAACTTAGAGATTTACCATTTGACGATGGAGATATTAATCACGAGGATCTTATTTGAGAACTGAGAACTTATTGTGTACGTAGAAAGCGTCTTTTGTGGTTGTTCTTTGAGAGTATTATACGTTTTGTTTACTGGAATTCTTCTCTTAAATTCTTTTTTCTATTGACGATATCTGTCTTAAAAAACAGACTAATGTGACTTCCTTTTAGGGAGCCAGGTGGCGCTTAAGCGATTAATTGTGAAAATAACCAAGCCCAGGTTTGTAGTAGGAGTACAAAGTATCTTGATACCGATTTGAGTTTCTGTGTTGTCTGATAAACATCATTTCTTGATTGTAGGTCATGAGCTTTACAAATGGGCTATTATGAGCCAATTTTCTCCCCAGAGTCATGCTGGGAAAAATATGGGCTTAATTAAGTTCAGGCCTCCAAATACCCTATCACCACATCAAAGATTTCTACCTTACCTGACTGAATTTGTTTTGTTAGTTGTAGTTCTTTCTGTCTTTAAGAAAAGCTTCCCATAACCCATTTTTTCGACCCAAGCTGCCGCCCAAACAATCAATTAATAAAAACTAACGTGATGTATCTTCAGCGCAGTGCTGCAGCACCGTAACATCAAATCTACCCTTTCTTCATCACATGTTGTGCAATTCCATTTATACCACGCACAAGTACACACACGTACAATCGCGCAGACTTTGAATTATGGATGTACTGGCTTTTTTCCTCGCCTCATAATGATAGCCCCTAAAGAGGACCATAGGTGTGCCTGCGGCACAAATACCATATACCTCGCATACTGTTGTCGACCACGCTAAGGATCTCTAGCTTTTATCAAGATCTTGCATTTGACAATATATCAAATGTTTTTTTAAGTTTAAAAAATATTATTCATTTGCTTACATAAAATGTAATGTAACCTTTCCAACTCATAAATAGTTTTTGATGTACTTTTTTTTCTTTATTCACCTTACACAAGAATGAAAGTTACATCAGTTCAAAGGTGTTTTTTTTATTTGATAGTTTCCTTTATACTTTAAAAAAAATCTCTTTTTATTTTATTATTTCTTCCCTTTCGAGATTTTATGTTAGAAAACATGAACAAACTCAGCAGTATGTCACTAAAACAGAATAACGATCTGGGTGCAATACGTCCTAGAATGTGGCCAACGCTTGGACCGGGAACCTTGCGCATGTTAAGAATACTGTTACTTTTACACTCGGTCATTGCATTCCAGCTCCATACTAATAGACCGTTAGTTGCCCGTGCGCAATCGCGACGACGCAGAAAAAGGCAGATGGCGAGTGTCACGACACAACTATTAAAAATTCTCCGGAGGAATAAAAGCACCTGGAGAAAATAATAGTTGCGGATTGTAAAAAGGCACTTCATATTATATATTGTCCGCTATTCTGCCGTTCCAACGAGACCTTGTTTTTAGTAATAGTCCAATAATAGTACAAGATTAACACATATGTTTCCAGTGGCAATAGGAGTACATAGGTGGTCGATTTTTATTTTTCTTAGTCTGTATTTGTCTCGATCTCACAGGAACCTTCTTCAGTCTAATAATACAACGGGTAGTGGTGCCAAATGATAATGAAGATGGTCTACAAATATCTCTGAAACATTTATCGTGGAGGTCTGTTCTGTAGCTTTATATTTCTTTCTCTAGTTTTTCCCTCCTAAAATGAATTTTTGATCCTGCTTCGATATCTAGCCACTATAATTAAAACACCAACTGAGATGTTTTATCAAATGTCCTTTCTTCTGGAATATATTCCCCCCAGAAGTAATTTTAGCGGCATCTTCTAAATCTACCATTTCCTTATAGGCCATGTCTGCTATGAAAGATATACAAATTAAATATTGACTGTACCTTTTAATTCATAACTATAATTTGATTACTTACAAAAAAAGTAAATATTAGTGGCTTAAGGTGCTCTGGAGGGTAAAAATTTGTACACTTTTTGCATTGTCTGAAATTATGTATTAAGGTTCTCTATGTTATGATGTTTCATAGTATCTATGGAAGCGCACAGGTTGTTATTACTATCATAAAGGTAATAAAGGACAGAATAATTCTATTAATAAAGAACAGAATAAAATAAACTATCTGGCCAAAAAATGTGTGCACTATGCTTCTTAAAAACAAAGAAAGGTACAAAAGGGGCAAAGGACAGTTCACATATCTTTGACATTAAATAGCAAAATACTTATAAGCCTCAAAGTTTTCGCTACCTGCATTACCTCTGCTAAAGAACTTTACAGTGGATTAATATAAAATTATATAAAGAAAAGATGTGATCAAATGTCAAACAAAAATACAGTTTTTGGTAAACTTTTTAAAATGTGGGATCCATACTCTGTTCAGTCAAAAAGAGGTTTCCAAGTAAACACCTTGGAACCTCTAGCTTTCTCCTCTTTTCCGAAGATAGGAAAGTCTGAACGACAGTTATGAAAAACTGGACAAAATAAATGGTCTACAAAGAAAACATATCAATTATCAAACAAGACAAATCAAATCACGAAATGATAGGGGATAATATTATATGACCATGGTACATACGAAGATCTGAAAGGTATGTTGTGTCTTCACCCGACGGATTTTTTCATAACCTTGTTGCTTTCCAAAATCAAGTGAGTTTTTTTTCAATCTGTACAAAAAAGCCGATCTGTCTCAATGAAAATTGTTGTTCTGGTAATGGGGAGGTAATTTAGCGTTCTTTGTATTACTAACATCTGTCTGATGTAAATTTTCAAGCATAGATAATATATATCTCTGCTACTGATGATGTAATTGTGAAAAAATTGCTTTCCTCACGTGGATTTGCTTGTAATGACTGTAATTACGATTAAAGGTGTTTCCTATGTGGGTGACTAGATCAAGAAACTCCGGAAGAGGGCATCAATAAAAAGCAAAGGGCATGATAAATTTTTCTGCATTATTTCTGGAAGAAAGTTCCATGCTTAAAACTGAAGATTATTCAGGAAACACTAGCTCCAAATAGTGCCCTTCCAGAGGTCTAGCAACGAAATGCCTTATGCGCAGTACAAATAGTTGGTACGAAGCAGAAAAAGAAATTTAACTTGAAAATACTCAGCCAACTACCTCATAGGCATTGTAAACACAGGGTTGTCTCACTGTACTTATTATTCTTTGATTTGTTGTTACCTCAAACATATTTAGTTTTTAAAAAAAGTAGAACTTATGAGTACTTTTCAAACTTGAAACAAATGCGCCCAAATTCAATTTCATCCAACAGAGAAGACAAAATACCCAAGATTAATGAGTGACAAGTCATTTTTCTGGGTCCATGAGGTAGGATCCCAAGAACTATTAGCCATTATCCTTTGTTAGAAGTTTTTTAGATCTTACTTTCATAGTTATATATTTAATGGAAGAGATAGGTTTGATGTTTGAGGCATTGCAGTGTAGTCTAACATAACAAGCAGATTATTGTAGATATTTACAAATGACATCTATTACATTTGTCTTGGTATCAAGAATTTCTTACCGTCAACAGGTTTTAAATGCAAAATACAGTCTAATACCTCTCACGTGTTAACCTTTTCAGGCTGTCACTCAGGCCTAAAAAAATTAATACATGAGAAGTATTAGATTGCAGCCAGAAACTAAGCGTTTCGCAGCGAAAGTTTCTAAGCGCAGGAGGTTTACGTACGTCATGAATTCATCTCCTTTTACTGCTACTCTCCCTAATTCTCTTCCTTTTTCTTACTTCGTGGTGGATTATAATCTTGGTTGTTTCAAGTCCTTAATAACAAAAATTTTGCAGCTACCTCTTCCATTTAATCTAATTACCTTATCTATGCTCCCTTTTCCCATAGATCTTAACGTTTCAGTGTTATTAGAGCCTCGTCTGAACAAAAAGAAGTTTACTCGAATGCTTGATTACTAATTGAAAGAAAGTTATATTATCTGAGTGAAAGTGTCTTGGATGCCCATTTCATCGGGTGTGTCCGACAACTTGCTTATTGCCATTTTTTGCCCAAATTCCATTTTTCAGACAGAGTATGTAGGCAAGCTATCGTAAGCCTATTAATTTAATTATTACAGACAATTATTTTTTTGTTTCAGGAAGCACTTATTTGTATCATGGTACAGCTGCAAGACTTAAAAAGACAAGCCTAAAATAACCCATGTAAAAGACATATCTCTGTATGTACGTTTGGCCGCAAGTACGGGTAACTTTACATTTTCTAGTCAAATATTATCTATTAAAATTAGATGTGGTTTGTTTAGACATCTACTAAGTTCAACAGTTTTTGCATTGTCAAGTCAAATGGTTTTTATGCTCCAGCACAATTTGCAAGATCCTCTTTAGAATGTCCTCGGAAGAACCACGGATCTCCTAAAAATTTGAAGAGGTAAAAGTAGAATCAATTAAAATGTTGAAAGGTATTTCCCAAGAAGTTGATTAATTAGATCTGTCAAATCTAAAATACACCCAAGTATAAGATTTCCTTTTTCAAACACACCGTGCAGAGTTTTCATGACAGTTTAATTGCTTGAATGCACTTTGTTTCATCATTGGCATTTCTCACTGTTTCAAAACCTTTAATAAGTATTCCTATGATTGGATTGGTATCCATCATCGTCCTTTAAAAACCCATGATACATTATAGCAGCTGAACGTAACAGCTAATTTTATTCAACATAATAAATAGGTCATAGCAGTGAATTTAGAGGCTTATCTTTTAACTCGAAAGGGATCCCAGTAAACAAAGACAATAACAAACGTTTTGTCTGAAACCAGCTTTATATTTGGGATACAATTCCTAACCTGCTGACAACCTAGTGATCCTTTACTAATGCTGTCTACACTGTGTTAAGAAAAGCAATCCGCATAACTTTTCCAATCACATTTTCTTAAATAGCCTTTAAAAAGTGGATACAGTAATAACAATTTTGAAGCATCACAAGTTATGGGGTAACTCATGTATGCACGAGCAGGATGGAGGGAGATTGTAAAATCTGTTTAGGATTAAGTGGCTACCATTTCTGAGGACTTTGACACAAGTCCCATTGGAACTCTTTAGGATTGTTATTTAATAGCAAGCTGTCATGACTTTTAGCTCACGGGTTTACATCCTATTCTCAAGATGGTCCTGAAGTTAAAACTTTGGATGATGTAATAGGCTTCTCAATAATGTAGTTTTCACCATGAACAAACCACGATAATCCAACCCATCTAGCCAGCTGTTTGGTTTGGTCAAGCATAATAATTCCATCCTGGTCGTATAAAGATCCAGATTTTAAAGCAGCTGGCGCAGTTGCTCTCTTGATAAGATAAAGTCTTTAAATATTCTTTGTTTGTTATCTTAACTAAGATATGTAAGGGTTAAAAATGTAAGGTAAGGCGCCATTCACAGCAGGATAGGGAGCCATTACAGTAAGAAAATTTCTAAGGGTTTTTGGTTGATAAATGAAGTCTGTTTTCCAGTGTTGTACACCACAGTAAATGCATTCGGTACAGATCAGAATGAAGTAATTGAATTATTAATCGTGAAGTTATAAAGCTGTATCTCTACAGAATTATATGTCATATTGCCGCATATATCACATTTAGCAGAGTCCCGTGTATGGAAATAATTTTTACGGAGAAAACAGAGCTCTTTATTCATTTAAGAAGGTTGTTCCTCCACGTTAAGAACTACGTTTCGCCTATAAATATAAATATTAGAGAATAGATATGAGTATTTTTTACACTTTCTTTGTCATGTGACTTGGAAACTACGTCAACATTCAACTTGATGTGAATTACAACAAAGTGTATTCCTTAAAATTTAAAATAATTTCAAAGTCCTGAAGAGGGTGTATGTATTATCTTTTGTAGTCTGTAAGATTTCTAGTTGAAGTTGAAACTATATGGCAGTTTGGACTTAAAAACTGACACATAGTGATATCCAAATTTCAGTCTTACATTCACATTGCACTACATTTTGGTACAAGTATTCGTTTAATTTCCTTTTATATAACGGACATAAATTTAATAACCTTCAACACCCATCTGTACCAAAGACAGAGTAACGAGACAATTGGTGCAATACTAGTTTGGCTTCATCAGCCTTACTTACACTTACCTATCAATTGCAGAACGTGGAGGCAACTAAATTAGGTAAGGTAAGGGCACACAAATCAATGTAAGCAACTGATATTGTTTGCTTCAACTGTACTAGGCTTTTCTTTATTCCCTAACATCCCTGTATACTCATTTGACAGACTAAATTACTTCTTGCTTCTGTACCTTCCTCTTTCTCTTCTTCAGGCAATTTTTATAGAAAGGATGGCTGTCTTTTTGAATTACCATTTGCGTGCCAATTTTGTTTCTTTAATTTTTAATTGGATTTTTTCTAACAGTAGTCGAATCTTGTTCTCCTATCCAGAGGAAGCGATAGTTCTGTAAACTTCTTATTCCCTTAACAAATTTACTACGAAGAAGTTAATGTGTGGGTTGTGCGGGTTGTGTGGTTGTGTGGGTTGCCAATGATTGTGGCCATGTCCCTGCTTCACAATACTACTACAGATATTGTACATGAGATACATTTTTGCGCTGTTAATGTGGGAATTTTGCTTGAACTTTGTCAAGTACAGGGTATTTGCATTTATTGAAAGTAATATGTATATCTTTATATCTATATATCTATATATGTATATATATAACACATTGACACACCTAAGAACACATACATGTTTATACATATATATTTATAGATTCACTGATGATAAATAAAAAAAGCATCCCATTATATTTCAGTTTCCAATTAAGTAATCTGTCAGGTAACACTGATTTTCAAACAGTATTTAAATCCTTTTTTACATTTCAACTAATTAGGCAATAATAGAATAAGACAGTCCTTTTCTGAGTCCTTTTAATTGTAGCTATAAAATCTTTGTGATATCATGACTCATAAACTTTTTTTGGCCATGTTTGGAGAGACACGTCTCACATCTTCTGTCATTTAGTGATAAGGTTTTTCTGTCATGGCTTCAACTGAGTCCATAAAGTCAAGAATTTTCAAGATCTTTTATTTGTTTCAAATGCCTTAGTTGTCCGCAAAACTGTGATCATAAGGGGAAAAGAGATAAAGAAAAAACTATTAATAGGAGAATAAACAATTTTTTCTTCTAATGCTCACTCTGTTCAAAAATTTTGATACTTTGATTTTCCACTGTTTTATACATACATGCGGAACCAAAGTAACATAACGCCCTTATACAAGGGGGCTCTATAATTAACAAAAATGTGAAAGAGAAGGATACATGCCATACTTCATTTAGCATGTACAGACATAAAACAAAATCTTCAGAAAAAGAATAAAAGGGGAGCTTAATTGAAGGGACACTTTTTGGAATAATAGTATTTTAATGAGGGCGCTTATTGGAGAAAATACAATAGTCTATTCTTAATAAATTTTTTTGAATGCTGTACCAGTTAACAAATTCTCTAATCTGTGATCTTATGCAGTATTGACATCACTGTCCATTAAATGTCCAGTTTTATGTATAAATAAACATCACCTCTCCTCTCTCTATATTAATTTGATTGCAAAAGAGATTGTTATTTTTGTAAGGCTACGTCAAGTAAAAGAGGTGCAGCCGTAATTCTTTGCTAGAAGAAAGGTCACGTAGATCACATAAAAAATAATTTTCTCAAGTTAATTTATTTGCTTAATTACACGTTAACATCATTAATGGACTATTTAGATCACAAGGTGTATCAAAAGAGTTTCACGTTTATGGAGCGTTTGTGGTTTCAACCGTGCAATCTTGTAAAGACTATTAGATATACTTTATAGCCCCCATCATGGATTAATAGAAGAAAGCAATTACTTGTTATCAATTAGGAAAGGTTACCCTAGGAGTCGATTGCCAATTAAGCAGAATTTCTGGTTGCTGAGATCCGTTTCTTTCTTTAACCAAGAAAAGGAGTGGCAGCAAAACCTTTGAAATGGTATATACAAATCTATATATATAAAAGTGAGTATGTTTGTTTGTCTGTCTGTCTATTTGAAGTAAATTTATGAGAAACCTATCTAACCTAGGAAGCTGAAATTTGGAGTGTGAGTCTATCTTTATCCGAGAAAGGATCTGAGATATAAAAGACTGACCTCTGAGGTCATCCTCAGGTAGAGGGGGTCAATCCCATTTTCAGGGTGAAGTAGGCCTCCAATCAAAAAATTGAATAAAGTTAAAAATTGTTCAGCACCCCCGAACAACCATAATTTACTATAAAGTAATCTCCTTGACCGTACTAATCCTCGGTAGTACAGTGGTGAGTATCCCCACCTGTCACGCCAAGACTGTGTTTTGATTCCCCGCCGAGCAGAACTTTCCTTTTGAGTTTTTTTTAATCTTCTTTTTTTTGCCAATGTATTGCCATAGCATTTTTTATTTGAAGTTCTAATATTATCTTTCGTAAGATTACCAAAGTTAAAATTACCTATTATTTCTATAGCACATCCCAAGTGTCAAGGTAGTTGCAGTTCTTTGAACTGAAATGGTCTACCATCACGTTTCTAACCGAGCAATACCTTTCAATTATCTTGATAGGGCCTTTTTAGCCTACTATATTGCACTTTTTTTACCCGAATCACACCGGGTACTTCTGCTAGTATACAATAAATGCAAAAGCGAATTGTTTTTCGGATCAACTGCCTAACCTTCAGAGGACGATTGATTTCAGAAAGTTTTGGAATGATCGAAAGTTTATGTTCTGCCATAGCTTTCACTAGTTTCAAAATTTAAACATTACCATATTGTTCAGTGTCAAATGACCTGAAATTCAAATTTTGAATTTCATAATCTCCAAATGTTTGAAATGTTATTCAGTCAATTATAATTTTTGATTTTCTCAATTTGTAACAAGAGCTGATGGTTACATGTTCTTATTATGTTTAACTTTTACTTCCTTTCCGTTCTCGCATTTGAGACATTATCAATAAATTAAAAACTGTAAAGTTTATCAGGACATTTGTTCACTGTGTAGAAGGCTTGAAAAATACAATTTTCTTCCACACGGCATTGGAAATTCAGAAATATTTGGAAATGATTTATTTTTATGTGTTTAAAGTAAGTGAAGTATTTATAAATCTTGGCTCTCGCAGTTTGGGAGGTGTCCATTTAGAGCGTTTCACTTTGCTTTATTATTAGTGTGTACTAGCTACATTTTTTTTCTTTTTGGTTTTTAACGTCATTTTCCTCCAGCAATTGGGGCTCAGCCGGTGCCCTTGAGAAGGACTTTTGATTTGGCTGTGAGGAATTTCTTGGCCGGATGCCCTTCCTGACGCCAACCAATGGCTTTTTCTTTTGTATACTTCCAAATTCTCCTCGCCAGCTAGGGGAATTGAACCCAGAACCTCTCGGTTACTGTGCAACTGCACTAACCATTAAGCCACGGCTCCTTTGTAGAAGCTACATATGGAATACTAAAGAAAGCCTTTTGTAATGAAAAATTAATCATCTCTCGATTGCCACAAATATATGGACTATCAATGCCTTGCAACAGTCCTATTCTAGAGTTGGGTCTTTACCAAATTTATTCCTCCGACTTGGCCAAGAACTATTTCTTGGTAATTCTTTTATTATTATTGCAAAGACTTAGTACCCAGACCTCCTTTATCGATTTGTATTGGATAAAACTATTAAATGAACGAGGGATTAACAAAACCCCGTGAGTGTAGCTTATGTCTTGTTGTGAAAGAATGCAAGTGAAAATTCATGTATGTAAATCAGAATAAAGTAATATTAACTCATCAACCATAAAAATTTATTTCATGTTTGGAGTTGTAGATTACTATACTCATTTATTTGCAAATTCTTTAGCAAACCAAGGTCAATGAAGGGTACTGTATCTAGTGATCTTAGACTAACCACTTTTCTTGTAGCTATCTTTCTGTGCTTTCATGTTGGCAACTTTTTTGTCAGGTTGGTGAACATTCTCTTTTCTCATATAATTCCATGAAGGGAAAGAAAAATATCCTGTTATATTTCTGGAAGACGACATTTAGCAAATAATGAAGAAGAAAATAAAGCTACAATTACAAATAAGATTCTTTCGAGAACTTTAACAAGCATCCATGCAATTTCAATCTGAATCACACTGTCAGCTGTGTACAACTAATAAGTTCCGATGTCTGAAAAATAAAGAAAAAGTATATAATGTGACCATTAAGAGGTATAGAGTCTCTCATTATTGGGTCTTTTTAGTGTTTAATGCTACCTTTTATTTTGATGAGGACAGAATGAAAGGAAGAAACCAAAGAAATTGGTGTCCTTTCTGCAAAACAGTGTGTCCACTGTTGCGCAGAAGGGACACCAAGACTATTGTTTACTTGGAGAAAACAAAGTGGAAGGTAGACACGTTGTATCACGATTTGTTTATTTCAACTAGTCTTTTAAAAACCTGCAAGTTACTCTTTCTTCATGGTGCCTGAAAACTTTTCACGTGAATTCCCTTTCTTAGTAACAACGTCATTGTGACCAATTAGAGTGAGCGTTGGACTACGAGTCAGAGCCTAACTGTGAAATTCAGTAGTAGTCTCACCAAAGGCCTTTATTTCTCTGACTTTTGAAATAAAAATTATAGGAGAATGTAAAAAAAATTACTTATAAAGGAAATATCATGAATTATCTTAGATTCCTTTTGAAAAGATAGCCTCATTTTTACCCCAAGACCAATTTCCAACTTTTTTGTCTTTCTGTAGTACCAGCTGTGATTTAGCCTCTGAAAATGCAGTTTGTTCTCGTTCCCATACCTCCAAATCCAAGCAAGCCTCGATACCCAAATATTTCATTGCTATGAATTGGCAGAAACAGTAAGATGACATCAGTCGTTTTTTCGAATGTCAAACACTCTGAGGCTAGCCTATCAGAACGAGTGCTTACCAAGAAGAGGAAAATGTACTCCTTGTAGTAACAGAACAATGAGTTTCAAATATCTGCAAAAACATTTTTTATCTCAAAAGATGACCGCAAAGGGTAAGAGAAACACGGAAGGAAAGGGAAAAAACAGATAGAATGAAATAACATGTGAAAACTGCTTAATATAAGCTGGTAGTATTTCATGGCAACTTAATAAAAGTCGTAAGTCAGATTTTAACATTTAAGTTTTCTAAACAGCGTTCTCGGTGTGTCTTAGGTAGTCACGAAGTGATTACACCATTGGACAGTAAATATGGCCAAAATAAGATAACTGTTTTGTTACTTAAAAAGTTTGCAATCAAGAATACAACAAAAGACTTATATCAGCTACATTTAGAGGTTTTAACACTTATTTCAACCTGAAATTTTTTAATTAAAAGAGAGAATTACTATATTTTGCACCCAACATTTCGAACGCATAACATATCGATCACAAACAGTATGTCGGCAAAAAAAAATTTTAAGTGAAAAAAGAAACTCAATTTTAACAAAGAGCAACTCTATGTCTGTAAAAAACTATGATACTTTGCAAGTCATTAATAGTGCGACGACAGTGGGCTAATGCACTTCCCATACCTAAAGTTATATTACCATGGTCTCTTATAAAAACACTTCACTTCAATCCATGCGTAATGACTTGCACCGATGAGCAACGAAAAAGAAAAAGGACTGTACAAACTCTATGATCTGTCATAATAATCTCTATCAATAATAAGTTCTTCTCTTTCTTGGTTTTAAGGTCATTTTCCCCCAGTAACTGGGGCTCAGACGATGCCCTTTAGATGTACTTTGTTTTGGCAGAGAGGAATTTCTTTTGTGGATATCCTTGCTGACGCCAACCAATGGCATTTTTCCTTTGTTAAGTTCCAAATTATTTTCACCCCCTTGGGAAATCGTACCCGGATACTCTTGGTTACGATGCAACTGCACTAAGCATTAAGCCATGGCTGCTCTCCGCTTTAGCTTTATATATATATGAAGAAGTATAAGAGATAGTTTTGCAACCAATGTTGAAAGCCATACATTTTTAAACCAAATTTTCTCGGAAGGCAAATGTAACTTCCCTTCAAGTCAAAAATAGATACTTAAAATGGCTGTCCTCGACATTACTGCACTCAAAGTATCAGACCACCGAGATGCTGTGATTAAAAGATTCATTTATTTTTAAATGATATTTATTTTGTGGAAAATGACTGCTTTGTTTATGTACTAAAATTATTAGGATTATGCCATTTCATGACAAGAACCTGAATATTCTTAGGCAGATACAGAGCCAGTCATTTTTTGGGACAGGCAATCATTTTCATTAACCTTTTCTCCGCGTCAATTTCTCCATTCAAGTCACTTGTTTCTCTGTCTACAATATATAAACCTCAAACCACTTCTAGCCGTCTTTTTATCATCACCTAAATTCTCTGACTATCAGAGTACAATTTTTCACGCCCTGTTTTTATCACACTTTCTTAATTGTTTGTCACATGTTTTATGTGTCATATAATGGGTTAACCAGAAAAGGACAGAGGGTTTGGAAAATGAGCTTCACTATTCAGAAGCATAAAAAAGCTCAGGAGGCAAATATCTTTTATGATATGTAGAGTACAGCCAACTGCCAAATGATCAAAGGACTGTTGACTTCTGGAGGTTTGAAACCTACTGAAAACAAACTTCTTTTGTAAAGTTGTCCATAAACTAAAATTTTTTAGCATAATTTTCCCATTAGGTTTGCAATGATCTAATGACGTTGAATTTTGTTTGCAAGGTATGAAAATTATTCCCAGCTCCCTTGGTGATTAATGAATTCTATGTGGTTTCATTCAACTTTCTTTAAGAGCGCAGAAATGGTTCAAATATAGATACACAGGCTATTTTAGGTCAGTTTTTTAGAAGCTTAATTCCTTGCAGTGTAGTTATCTACGTCTTTCTCCCTAATTTCTTGTCTACCTCCACCTACTTTTGGATTCTCTTATGTCTAACATTGACTTCATTTGAATATTTTACGTCTGTGAAAATCAAAAGTTTAGTTTTCAGAAGCATAATTGTAAATTATGTTGTACACTTGTTCCACATTGCTACCTCCTGTGGCTTGAAGACATCTAACTTTAGACTTCTTCTAAGAGTCCCGTTATTTTTATAGAACAACTTCGTGCAAAGCAGGGAAAAGCCACAAACACTGATATTCTTTATGGGTTCAAATGGGCTAAGCATAAATTTTAACACTGCGGGTAATCAAAGTCCTTTACGCCATAGGTTATTAAAAATCCCGTGGTTCCTTTTACCGACAGCTGACTAAAGTAATCCTCAAAAACCCGATGGGGGCTCCCTGAAACTTAATTTCCAGAGTGTCTTTTTGGAAATTGAATGATGATAGCAGTCGGCAAAAGTTATAAACGGCAAAAAGAAGGTAATAATCGAATGGCTCTTTATTAAAAGACATCATTCTGAAGAGCCTTATATCGGTGCTAGTACTTGGGCAGTCGCACATTAAGGAAAGTAGAAAGGTCATTGTAATCACTAATGTTATGGTAACGTAGGATAACAGTGTGTTTTGTATGTTCTGGGCTGCTTATTAATAGGTAGTCCATCAAAGTAGCGGGGGTTTGTGAGATTCTGGTTTAATTTTTCACTATTTGTATGAGATTACCCTGTATTGATAAACCGTCGTGACTTCGTCAATACGAGTCTGGGGGTAATAGATTAATATATGAACTTTTAAAGTATCTGACGATCAAATTCATTTTCACAAAGACATGTTTTAGCCTTTGAATGAAATATTTAGAGAGAATTTATTGACTAATAAAATCAACAGTACTCATGTTTCAATTTTTTTGTATCTTCTATTATTTCTATT
The DNA here is from genome assembly GCA_003991215.1 of Morbakka virulenta. Lineage (NCBI taxonomy): Eukaryota > Metazoa > Cnidaria > Cubozoa > Carybdeida > Carukiidae > Morbakka > Morbakka virulenta. The sequence continues at coordinate 1,458,075 of RDPX01000113.1, read as the reverse complement.
CCATTGTATTTGGCACTTTTAATACTACGGGTATTTTTTTTGAAATAAGTAAACAAGGAATTTGAATTTATTACGTAAGAAGAACTGGGAGGTAGACGTTTTGATAAAAAAACTTTATAATAAATAAAACTGTGGGAAAAGGGCAGTTGTCAATAGGCTTTATGTAAAAAACCCACCTCATTATCATCACCATGTTTTTCGCATTTTAATTTGCGACAGGCTTCTGTTTTCATTGTCCTTAGTACCTATTCCTTTCATTGCCATGCCCTTTTTAATAATGATGTGATCACAGTTCTTCCTTGGACTTCCTCTTTCTCATATATCTTCAACCTTTTTTTCCATTGCTTGTTTTCTTGCATTTTTCTCCCTTGCTTCTCATCACATGTCCGTACTATCTTAATCTTGTTTCTTTTATCTTTTTTTTAAAATGCTAACATCTCCTAGCTTCCTTTTCATGTCGCCACTTAATTTTGTCCATCGGACTAACCCCTTAGATCTACCGCAGTATTTTCAATTTCTGTTCTTTCCAAGGTTTTCTCATCTTTTTTCCCATTGCCCTAAAATAAAAGAAATCATCATCATCATCATATTCGGTTTAACGTCCGTTTTACATGCTAGCATGTGTTGGACGCTAAAATAAAAGAAATAAAGTAAAATAATTATCTTCGATGGACCATTTATTCACACCTTTAATGAGATTGGGATGTCTTTAGGATGTCTTTGGGACCTCAGTGTCTTTGTCGTAGAATTCGTTGGTAAGGAGTTAAACTTCACTATTGACCACTCAAAATTCTTCTAATCAACATCTAATTCCTCCTTTGTCCTAAAGGCAGTTAATTGTTATTCATAAGTTGGTTGTGTTGTTTTTGTTTCTACTTCTTGTAAATATTCATATCACTACTTAGTTAAGCGATGAATTTCAACAATTATCATTTTTACTTGAGTTCATTTAACTTTTAAAGAAGCAGGTTTTTGAATTGAATTTTTCCTTGACTTTTAAGGTACTTTGACAGAAACACTTTGGGTTTCAATATGATTTTCCAACGAAAAAGCCATCAAGTCCTACAGCAAGAACAAATGGTATTTTTATTTTGAGAGTATCTTCTGTATAGTGCTCAGAACTAATTGATACGCCGGCACAATGTTTCGGAAGTTGAACATTTAAAAACTTTCTATGAGTTTTTGTTAAATTAATACGGTTAGACTTGACAAAAAGAGATAATGGATAGCTTACAGTGAAGCCACAGGCTTCCATGTGCATAAAAAAATTGTTTTGTGTTCATAAATAAGTGAATAGGCGAATAATATCAATCACTGCGGAAGATCCGGGAGACAACTTTGCATTTCAAAAAGGAATTGAAAATGGCCAAGTTGTTGCGCACATACTAGAAATACCTGCACGTGCATAGAAACTGAAGATAAAGTAAATGAAAGCTACAAGATACAAATTGTTTTGCTTTCATTCTTGTTTACTATATCGTGTATTTTCCAGTTGTCGTACTTTATACATTTGTAGAGGAATGTGCAAGAATGTTTCCAATCAGAAACAGAGAGAGAGAGGGAGAGAGAGAGAGAGAGAGAGAGAGAGAGAGAGAGAGAGAGAGAGAGACAGAGAGAGAGAGAGAGAGAGAGAGAGAGAAAGAGAGAGAGAGAGAGAGAGAG